>JARGYV010103636.1:0-67841 GCA_029532675.1 Ornithodoros moubata | reverse complement strand
AGATGCTCCGTTGTCGCTGGTACTTTGCAGGTGGGACACAGAGGGCTTGTGCTGCATCCCATCTGGTGGCGATAGTACGGGCTAAAGGCAACACTAGAACGCGCTAGAACGGAATTTTCGATGGAACAATAGAACTGACATTCCCCACCAGGCCCCCATAGGAAATAATGTATTTTGACTCTCGTTGTAACAAAATGGTTTAGATCAGGCATCTTGTTACAACCAAGAAAAAAAAAGAAAGAAAGCCCGGAAATTGGATTTTTTTCGTCGAAATCGAGGCACTCAGCAGTTAATCCTGTCGTTGCTCCGTGCCGTTAACACTAAATCACCACCACCACCTCGTATTCCTATTGAGAGAGCTCACTGGACTTCAAAGACAATGCAATGGAAGCACAGCAATGGGAGAGGAGGTGTGCACACGGGTCTGCTGAGAACACGTGGCCAACGTGGGTCTGATTTTCCCCGTGTGCAGCGCACCCTGTCGCAGGACGTATTTCCGCACTGGGAAGCATCTTCAGATGATGACAACGATTCGGTGCAACGCCGCAACAGGTGGTCAGTGCTACCGATATTTTGCGACGTTTTGCGCACGTGCGCGATGATCTGAAAAGGGCACTAGAAGCCATAACGTGCCTTTGAACACAAAGCCGCCGGGGGTAAGAGGCGACTGTCATTCACAATTGGTCGCTCACGTGTCGTGACGATTCGGGTAATAGAACGTCACGTATTTCTGGAATTTCGTTAGAATGAAATTCTCGATACAACGAAAGAACTTACGGGGCCCTCGAGTTTCGTTTTTTCGAGGTTCGAGTATATCCAAGTTAAGCTAAGAACGGTGCCGTGTCTATGCCGTACGTACGACTGAAACGCCTAGAAGGAACCGCTTGCTCCATTGGCGCCCAAGCTCTATTTCGTACTACCCGCGCTTCCGTGCCATAAGTTGTATGACTCGCTTCAGCGCGACCGTCACGCCTACTCGTGGCCAGCAGATGCAGTTGCCGAGATCAACTGTTCAGGCTAGCCTTCAGAGGTCGTGAGTATTTCAAATTATCTTCAGGACTTTTGTGAGATGATAACAGGTTTGTGTCCCCCCTGGAGGAAAAAAGGTAAGGAGGCGCCCTATCCGGAGAACTACTTCAGGCGTTGCGCGTTGATTCATGCCAAGTGTGGTGGAAGTGACGTCAAGATAGGTGGCTGGACTTAGGTGGTTGTTAATGGGCTGGTTATGCATTATTGTTTTCGACCAGGTTTCCAGTAGACCTGTAGCGGAAGGCTCTGTGGATTCGAGCTCTAGAAATGCCACACAAGTTCACACGAATGCAGCTCGAATACCTGCAAGCTATACCAACATTTCTGTGCGGCAAATTGCCCATCGGCAGAGATTTGCCAAACAGATGCATCCTCTCACTTGATACGTAGGTTATTCACCTATTTTCTGATCAACCTTTTGAAACATAAGTAAACATCAAAGACAAGACGGGCTTTCTTGGGAATGTTCACGTCATTCACGGCTCTTCACGATGTGCTCTTGACGAAAGTTGCCAGTTGAGTTGATGCCAGTTGAGTTGTTACATTGACTAATGCATTTCCAATATATTCTCAATGCCACTGACGTTTTTGTGCATGTAGATGCAGTAAACATTCTGAAGCACTCGTAAAATGTGACTGAACCAAAATCCTTGCAAAATCCTTGTTACTTCGCGATCATCAGCACTGCGCAGGTAGGTGACGTTCGTCGCGTGGCTTCAGAAGGTCACGTGGTACGTGATCTCGTTTGTCAGGATGACTCACTGACACAACGTCGTCACTCACTAAAGGCCTCAATGCAAGTCAGGAACGGTTCAGGAAGATTTTTACGAACCACAACAGAGAAAAAAAAAAGAAATAAAACGAGAGAAAAAAAACAAAGACAAGTATGTGCTGATGTGGCCGTGTTCTATAGGCATCTAATGGTCGCTGTCTCGTCTCCATCTGTTCCATTGATTATAAACAAAGCTATGTGCTTTGACCTCGCGTACGTATGCAGTGCCGGCAAACTTTCGTGGCAGCTGACGGCCACAAAAATATCATAAGCGGTTGTTGCTTTTCCCTGTCGGAATAGAAGGCCGAATAAAAGTACGGTTACCACCATAATTTCGATCACTGGGACATGATTAGCAGCAGTGATGCAAACGTGACTGGAAACCAGCTATGCAGCAATGAATTGTTGGCCAAGGACGGACCGATGTGCGAATTATACCCTGATGCCAATGGCCAATGTATCTAACGAGCACCCAGCGGCTTACCGATGACTGGCCATTGACCGTTTCCTGCTTGGGAAGGGTCTCGCGCAGGTCGCAATTCTTTCACCCGCGCACGACCCGCATCCTCAGTAATCGCTGGTCATCTTCGGCGAAATGCTGACCACACCCGACCCGCACAACATTGAGAAGATCGCGGGTTCGATCCCGGTCGAGGACGGTAGCAATGTGGGGGAGGTAAACATTGTTACTGGCACCGTGTGTCGGAGATTTCCGGCGCACGTCAAAAGATCCCCAGGTGGTCTAAATTATCCGCAGTCCTACGCTGTGGGGGTTCACCATGCCGCCAAAGAAGGCAGGCAGACCGCACCCGCTTCCTCTACAACAAAATTCTTCTTCTTCTTCTTCTTGAGAATCGGAACCCACATCCGCAAGAAAACGCGGGCTACTCGCAAGCCATGCAGGAATCTACAAATATGTACTATGAGAAGGACTAAAGCCCCACTGAATCCCTGTTACTGTAGATCAGAGGCTAGTCAAATCTTACGGGGCACACATTTAAATGCTCTCTGCATACACAAAGAAGCTGAATGTTTCAATTATGCACAGCATGCTTCAGCAAGTTCGATTGTAACATATCGTCCTCAATGCACGTAAATGCAGTGGCGAACGACTATGCTCAACCCAACACAGAATAGACAGTCTCGAAATTTTGCTTGAGCACCGTCTAATCTTTTGATACAAATCATCCAATGATTACTATGCTTATATGTGAAAAATTGTCTTCGGCCTCATTTGACCAGCATTCTACAACAATAGACAACATTTCGTGTACCTAAATCTAGAGCCGTACTCCCAAACTCCCCCAATCGCAACGATCATACGCCGGGTACTTCACTGCATTAAGCGACGCATCCGGTCGAAAATGGATCGTCGAGGCTTCGGAAGTGTAGCATACCCGGGCGCCACATGACGGCCTCTCACCGCCCTTTGACCTTCTTCAAGAACGTCGTAGTACACTTGGTAGATATCCAACAGCGACTCGATATCGTTGGCCACGGTCTTGGCGAGAACCATCTGAAGCACGAAGAGGAGAGTGATGCACATGCACGTCCCGATGACGACCGGTGCATGGGCTCGAACATAAGTGTACACGGCGTCCGCGCAATTCCGAGTGTACACAGTCTTCCAGGCTTCCTGCTCGGGTACCCCGAGAACTTTGGCACCGCACAAGAAATTGGGGAGTATAGTGGACGTGTTCTGGCGACAGCAGGAGTAGGGAACCCCACACCTCTCGCGGCTCGGGTTTTCCTCGTTGCACCTGTAGGAAGAAAGCCTCATTTTTATATTCTGTGCAGCGGGAACGAGAGGGTCGTCACGTAACACGAAGAGGATTAGCCACCGCTCAGACTGACAGCGCTCACTAACCTGAACGGTGAAAAGGGCATACAAGACATTTATTCCAACTGCATGGGAGTCACAGAAAGGTGGACGCCTACCGCTTTCAGCATATGAAGTGCGTGAGTGGTGTTATTCTGAATGACTGGTTCTCGGCACGTTAAGCGGTGAAAGCTTTGCCTTCTGCAGTTCTCGATATGCAAATGATGTGAAGAACTGGAGAGAGTTGAACCACTGTTGTTTATCTTCACTTGATATCGCGCGGCTTCCTACAATCGGCTATCAGTTCGATTATGTGGCATGTTGACAGCGGCCGAATTTTTTGCGTTCTGTTGGTGCCATCTCGTTTGTTCCATTTGATCTACATATGGTTGGTTCTCGATTGTGAGAAACGCAGCCATTTTTCGCGTGTTCTACCTTAATGCAGGCTTACACTGGGTAGTGCCTAGGTATTTGTAATTTCGTTCTTTCCGATGCTTAAATTAAACAGTTAATTTAGGGATTTTTAAGTAATCAGACATCGAAAGGCGCACAGTACATCGCTGAAAACGTACGTCCTTTTGTGTGTTTGTGACAAAAAATATGTATAGAAAAAGAAATCATGTATAACACACAAGATTCTGTTATCCCTGCAAAGCGCTCACAAACTCAGTACCTGCGGTATCTTCAGCAAGTTATTGCAACGTGATATGCCTGAACCACCGCCAAATGCCTGTTTATAAGATGACACTGTAGACAATAAATGTATAGCTGCACGTGTAAAAGCAAACGACAAAACCGCCAGCGGCCATACTGGAGCACGATGTACTGAAGGTCCGAAGCGCTAGGGGTTGATAGTCTGATCAAGGTTGCTTTTGTAGTTCGTGGCACATCTGAAAGGCAGCGACAAAGAAATGGAACACGTAACGACCAGCCCTATAGGGCACCCGACTTTCAGTACGTTCTACTGCTACAAGACAAGGCTACTGGTACGGCCCTTTTGCGAGTGTGCCTTCAGAACGCTGACGTTACCTAAAATACGGGTTATGGTTCCAGTCTTGATACGAATCCTGAGATAAACCGCAGCACTTGAAACCGGCTTGCATTGAATCCATTATCCTTTGAAAGTCAGCGTGATCTCTGTAGCTTTTGATGAATTTGGACGGACCTTTGTTCTTGAGGTAACTGCGCGCAACGGGCGGCAGAAGGATTGACAGCTCCGTCAGCAGTACTCCGAAAGCGATTTGTGCGTAGATGAAGGTGATATGATATCTGAGCACAGTAATATTTTCACGCAATCCGCCGAGCGCACCGAGAAAGCTCGCCACCAGAAAGAAGCCGCTGGTGACCAAGGTGGGAATCTCCGGCCGACGTACCAGACTGGCCACCAGGTTTTGTGGCTTTGGTTGAATGAGCTCTGCAATGGTTCCATCCGCATGGTTGAAGGCAACGAAGAGGGAGCTCCAGAAGAATATCATCGAGATGAGAAGGATCACGATGTTGGTCACAATGAGAGGTATGCGAACCCAGTTGTTCACGTCCACAATGATGGTTGACGACAGCGATTTGTTGTTTGAGTGTCGCAGAAATGACTGCTCTCGCTCCATTTTCTGCGATAATGAAGTACTGGGAAGGTGCACCAGTCACTTGGGATCCTATTCTTGATGAGGATGCCGCTGGCAGTTTAATATTGCTTCGTCCTTTTTTATTTTTTTCTTCTTCTCTAAGGCCGTCATTGTCGTGTCAGAAGAAAACGGTATTTCAATTTTTCACGTTATCGCGATTAATTTTCGCCTTGATATGCGATGGAGTTTTGTTGTGAGTATAGCACAAGGTCTTTATAACGTTACATGAAACATAACTGTGTACCCCACGCCCGAAGCAAAGATACCGTGGCTGGCGTGGTTCTGACAGTTAGCTGATACTTCTCCCGCGAGTGATAACGCAATTACTTTACAGAGCTGCTAAGCGCTAAAGTGCAGATATCTTTGTCCGCCAGTCATGCACTCTTCTGAGGTGAAAAGATTTTATTTATCTAACATTTATCCTGTTCACCTCCATTTTCTTCTGTTACATTTTGATACTCTATTTTATTTATCCACTCTTTGGCCACTTTCCTGACGTCATGCAGATTCAGGGATATGTGTAATCGTTCCGTAGGCCCTGACAAATGATTACAGCAAAGCTTGCCTATGTCACGTAGGATACAGAAACTACGACAAGGCACGAGATCGCAAGCAGTATGTTTGCCCTGGAAACAAATCAGAGTAATAGGTGGAACTGTGAATTAATTTCTGCATGGCCCAAAGGAGCGCAGAGAAATATTCATCAGCTTCGATACCCCCTGCCTTCAGTGGCGGCTTTGGAACAACTGTACTGAGGTTTTTACTGTTGTGTTTTAATTCTCATATGAACTGTCGAATCCAGTCTAGGAACGAGTACACTTTAGTGAATCCTCCGTACTGGTTCGGAACGGCACAGCCTTCAGGGCTGCCCCAACTGACTACACCTTCAAGAATCCACCGTCTCTCAAAGGTGATGGAGTCATCGAGAAATACAAGGGGACCCCCAGAATCTCCGCTGCAGGAATCTGAAGTCGCGTTGGCGTGGCCTGCGCAGAACATGGTCTCTGTTATAGTCAAGGGAATGCCGACGTCCTCGTAGGCCTTCTGGCACGCTTCGGGCTCTACAACGGGAAGAACCGCTTCTGACAGCACGTTCGAATACTCCCCCGTCTCTGTCAGACCCCAGCCAGTCACCTGCAAGTAGCGAAAGCATTTTTACCTCAATGCTTTTATTATTTATTTATTTTGATCTACCTAAGAACGGTATCTAGGGCTTTGGGGCACATTCCACCTATACCGCACATAGCTTCCGTTTGTTCAGCTAATATGTACGTACCACACCGCGGCGTCCGTGCTGCAGGTGCACTCTGGCTGATCGGTCGTTCGGCAGACAGACGGGTCGCACGCGTGGGCTCAGTGTCACTGGTTCGTCCAGCAGAATAAGGGCAATGTCGTTTTCGTACGTGGCCGGGTTGTAATCCAGGAACACGTGAATTTCTCGGACCTGAAAACAGCTGAACAATGAACTCTCGTTGTCGGCGTGTACTGCAAGAACACAATAATGAAACCTCTGTCATCGATGCTGTTGCGCTATTACAGCGCCCTATGTCTAAAGTTACGGTGAATTCGAACGAGTCATTAGACTCGTTACACGGCATTGGTTTAGCGACTACTGCTTGTCTCCTCTCTTGTCTTCCACGTCTAAAGTAAGTGACCTAACTTCAGTCCCGGAAAGCTCAGACAAGGTTATTCCATGGAAAACAGCGTCATGCGGTGACGTTGTGTTTTACCAGAACAACGCATCATCAGGCAAGTCGACACGTTGTTCACACCCATGGGGCTACTGCTACGACAAGTTATTGCTACGTGGATTTTCACTTAACGATGCCTGTCTTCGCGGGACAGCCGCTCAAATCCCGATCATGCAAATGTGACACGTACTTTTCTCACTTGCACTTGGTCATCGTCCAGACTGTTATTCCTGAAATGTTTTCCCAAGGCAATCTGAAAAACGACGCTTGGAGCCACCATGCGAGTATCCTGAAAGGTGACGCAGTGGGCAGCAGTCAGAACATAGGATTCGGACAGAAGCGTCCCACCGCAGTTTAACAACCACGTGTTGTTATTGCGGACACTGATGGCTGCTTGCCAAGGCCACTGTCCTGCGTCCGAAGCGCTTCCGTTCCAGATGAGGGGACTACGAGGAGAGTCCGAGCGTCCGCACACTGAATAAGTGGAAAACTATGTATTTTTCATTTCGACACCAAATGCCCAGTGCACCATATTCATAGGAATTACCAGACAAACTAATTTTCTAGAACTCGAATCTGGATGAATGGATATGAATTGTAAATCATGTGCTTTCCATTATAGCTCAATCGTTGCCAGACCAGTCGCTGAGCTGTCACGTAGTATTCTTGATCCCTGTCTTCCGACACGCTCCAGCAGAGCGTGTCAGGAAACAGCGCCGTAGGCAAACGATCGATAGTGCAGTTGTGACCCTGCATCCGTACATCCTTGCACTTACCAGGGAGGCATGCAGCTGGAACACCACTCCATTTCCCCGAAGACAGACATCGACTGACGGTCGACCCCGACAGCTGGTACTGCGGCAAACAGTCGTATTCAGCCCGTGAACCCACGCGATAGTGGCCTGGTGGTAACGTCAGGTTCAGCTCTTCGGTTTTCGGAAACTCCACGACGGAGGAGATACTCAGAGGCCGCTGGAGCACTGACAATTGGCCACGCCTGCTACTTCTCCTGAGCATTATTGAAAACCTGTTACTGTATGCCAAAGGGATGAAAGGGAACACAAATACTCAACGGGCTATGACGCCGAATGTAGCAACTTAATTACAGTTTGTGCATTGATTTAATGAAAATCGTAGTGTAAGGCTAATGTACGCCAACGATATCCGACGTGTTCGTGACGTTATCCCGGTCAGGCGACTAAAGTGCTGAGAGAATAGTCATAAGTAGTAGCATAGAAAGGAGAACTAGAACAAAATAGAAGGACGAAAACGGTGGACTTTGTTCATCTTGTTTTGTGTCCATCTTTCTGTTAGTGCATGCGCGGAGAAATAGTGGCTGCCAAATAAACAGGCGATGTCTCGAAAGTTCTTGTTTTTTTACGGGGCTTTAATGTGTCTTCCACTGGGCTTCCTATTCCTTCTGTTGGTTTGCCCTCACAGTTGTTCCTCTCAATAGAGGCAGGTGTTTTTCTGTTGGGTTTTCCGAAACCGTTCAAATGACTAAGATGCCTCCCATGATGTGCGCCCTTTTCGACCATCCTAAGCGTCCTTGCCTTCAAGAAATTAAGCAACAGATCCCAGACGGATGCCATCAGTTCCAATGAAAAGGTAGTTCTTCCTCGACTGTCCTATGTCCAGATCGTCTTTCAGTGCTATTAACATGCACGATCCCAATACCTTCCATCGTGCACTATCAGTTGACGTGCGGTCTACCGAACTCGATAGTTATTATATACAGACAGAAACCTATATACAGTAGAACATCCGAAGTCGGACACCTATCTGTCTCGGACACCGCCCTAAGTAGGACGTGATATTGTGACACTGGTGTCAAACAGCATAAAATACAGGCTCTGGTTCCCGTTGCTGGGATTTCGTTCCAATTCATGCCAAAACTCCCAAACTGGCACGCGGACCGCTTCAACTCTTGCAGCTCCCTCCGAGCAACTCTTACAGAACGTTCCAGAACACTTCTCGCACATTTTATCTCGGTTTATACCAGTTTTGCTCCAACGGAAACAACGGTTTTTGATTCAGTTCGTATTCGGTTCGACACCCTGCTAAAATATATTTCCTTTCCTTATTTGTTGCATTCTGAAATAGTACACATTGAGCGAGCAGTACAAAACTACCAATATCTTTGATCAAACTACGTCGAGTGAAATCGGGAAAAGTGGTCTTACCTCCTCCAATTTGTACGAGGGTCCACACTTCTCACTGGTGGCAAGATCCTTACTGTACTGTGTGATGCTACGACTGGCTCTGTGCAGGTGACCACTGCATACAACGTGACATATATTCATATACACTTCCATGACAATGTTCACTTTCACTGTAAAGCCGTTACGAGGCAGGCCTGACCTTTACTTCTCAAAACGTTGATGAAGAAGGGTTCATCTGGCCACGTGCTTTCATAAGTTCTCCATCTTTCACTAAAACGACTAACCTGGAATGCAGCGAGGCTTCGGTGCATCCCAAGTGCCGTCTGCCTGGCACATAACGCTGGGCTGACCGCTTAAGTAGTGCAGCTCCTTACAAAAAAACGTGATGCGAGTGCCAGCCAGGAAGCGATCTTGGCTGGCGATCTTCTCGACACGAGCCGTGCCGTGTTCGATTGGTCCAGGATCGCTGCATTCCGCTGTGACGGGATGACAGGACATAACTCGTTGTGCGCGGCACTCCCAAATGCTAACCTTGTTGGTAGGTTTTAAGAACTGAACAGAGGACAGGAAGACCGTCAGTGCAGTTCTTAGACCTGATGCCAGTCTCGCCTTCCGCTGTGAGTACGGGGCAAAGTATTCCAGATGACACGCTACTGACATTGTTGGTCACTTCTGTGTCCTCATTCAGGGAAGGGGTTGGCATCGCCCATGCAACATCGACACCTTGAAAACAATAAAGCAATGAAAACAATATATGTATCATTTGAAAAAGAGTCAAGGCATAGGCTAGCTGGTGGTGAATCATGTTGATCATTTATCTGTTGGCCATGTTTATCATGTTCGAATTTGTCTGTGGTGTCTTCTCCTTGCTCCTCCTCTGCCCTCTTTTTTGTTATTCTTAATAACTTCTTAGTTCCCTTAATACGACTGTCACCTTCAATGACGGGTATGTTTAATGCGGTTCGGTACGACAAACTTTCTGGGCAACATACATTGCCCCAACAAAATAACATGATTTAATAACACAGCGTTTAAAAGGGTTTGCTTTGACCACTACAGTGTACCAGTTCCCTTTGCTACACTGATGTGTCGCAAAGAAAACGCCTACTCACGTTCTCTTTGCAGGATGTCAGCGATTTCACGTATCGTGGCATTTTCAGCACTAATGGACAACAAAGATGCTCCAAGGTTGCCACAAATGTTCTTCGCAATTTGGAATGGTCGTGTCTTGTTGGTGTTATAGATGCAAGACGCTCCATTGTCGATCCATGACAGTGGACATCCTAACATCACGGGCAAAAGGATGGCTTTAGAACCATCTACGTTAATCTTACTCTTTAATGTGAGGAGCTGCAGCGAGTTCCCTCAGGCGGAGAGTAGTACCCGTACCTTCCTCAGGAATCCTCCATTTGGGGTCGTTGACTGTTATGAATTTGAAACTTTCTCCGACATTTAGAAAGCTAGAACGCCAAAAAATATGAGGGAAATTATGCAAACAGGCCTGTTAATTTGTCACGCATGAGTGACTTAATGCAACAGAGGCAAAAAGGAGCACATGGACATGTCACTTTTAAGTGAATGAAGGTAGAAAAGAGCTCACCTCGATGTCGTTATTCCATGGGCATTAGAAGAAATGAAGTCAGCAAAGATGCCTGCATTGACAATATATACAGGTCCCCCTGCGTTGTTAATGCGGCCTGCGTGAACCGCAGCGCGGCATAGCGCAGAGGTCGTGTGGTATTGTAAAGATCCTATCACCGAACCTGCTTGCAGCCCACAGCCAGGAAGACAGTGAATCCTGAAAAACGATCAACGTATATTATGAAGCTGCTTCACTAAGTAATACTACAGAGGGGATGTGAGCTGCTATCAGAACGACAACATGACAAATAAGCTTGTATGTGAGATAGTCGACAAACCTCTCGACAATGAATCGAATAAAGTCTGCAAGGGCTAAAGCTGCCTAAGGTCAATGTGATATCCAACAGCAAAACCGCTTGCCCTATATGTAGATTAGCAACAGCAACGACGTCTTTGCAACGCAAGTCAGCAAAATGTACTAGGCTACCGCGAACTATAATACACTTTTTTTCGTTTTGGTATGTCAACAAAGTATGTCACAGCATACCGTGACATCTTCACAATTCAGAAAGTGACGACCGAAACCGCATATGAATATATGGCTCTGAGTTCGAAAGGAATGGAAAAATGACCCGTTCGGTCGCGTGTACTTTACCGGACTGGAGTGTCACTGCCGGCATCTAAGATTTCGCTGGCCTTCGTAGAGCACGTCACTTCTGCTTCTGAAACTAAGTGACACGTATGGAATGGTAAATCGGCGATGAAGTTCTCCAGTTCACTATCACAAGTCACAACAATACGTGGATGGACAAGGATACACAATCGATGACCTGTGGACCAGCAGTTGTCAACCTGTGTTCCGGCGACTCGAGAAACATCAGTGTTGTTGCGTCCATATCAGATACAGTAAAAAGGTTGCACGTACATGGGGCTTGTAACGTAGGAAAACTTGAGAACCACTACTAGACAGTGATTCTTGCCTATTGACATCGTGGTGAACGACGGGAAACGATACTAACCTTTGAGACACAAAGGCACATCAGATGACCACGTTCCATTATCGATACACGTCAGTGACGTGGAACCAAGCAGATCATAGCCTTCTGAACAGGAATATTGTGCTGTGGTTCCGTTAAAATGAATCGCTCCGCCTTGATTCGGTGCTGAAGGGTGGTGGACCTGAAGTACACCCCGGGTCATCTTCGGCAATGGAGGACAGGGTATTTGCTTCTCTGTAGAACATGAAAGGGGCGTAGACATCAACTGTCCTTCGTGTTAACGAACGTCGACTCGAATAGCTAACAGATCATGCCGAAAGGCAAAGGTATAGGCAGATTGGAATGTTTCAAAATGTCAATAAAAAGAGATCTGTTGTTGTTCTCTCTCTCTTTTTTTTTTTTTTTTAAGTAAATAGCAAAACACTGGCTGCATGCTGCTTCCCTCGTTAAAAGCAGCGTGCAGCCATTCAGCCATGTCATTCGCGTGCAATGTGCAGGCTAAATGAGACTCTCACTATGTCAATAAAATTATGCTGACCACAGTACGGGGGGATGCCGTCCCACGATCCGTCGTCCTGGCAGCGAATGATCCTCGGTCCCTTCAGCCGAAACCCTGGCGTGCAGGAATACTGGATCAGCTTCGGGAGATACGCCGATGATATTGACACCTGCACCCCTTGGGGTTGAGGTGGTGGTTTGCATCCTACACAACGGATCAAAATTAGAGGCGAATGTCCACATCATTACCTGCTACGGAGGTCGTTTAGCCTCTTCCGCAGTGAGAATGGTTGAGCGTACCATCCCTAATCTCACAGTGAACTCCGCTGAACCCCTGCGGGCAGAAACACTCTCCAGTAGCTTGATTGCACGCCGCGTCCTGCTGACACTGGCAGGCTAAAACGAAGCGCGGAAGGCACAGGACGATATTAGCTAAAAGCCGAACTGGTGTAAGAAACGACATATGTCAAAATTTCCTGTACTGCACTGCGTGCGCTTTGATCAGCTCTTCAAATAATCATTATGGCATTAAATGAACCTACAATGCATATTTAAAAAATCTTGAAAGCGTACGACAGAAGAGGGGGAATAATATAATTTATAGTATGCAATAAATAGTATATGTTAAATTTTAAATTAATGTTTGCGTTTTTCTTTTGTGCGTGGTCTTTTTTTTTTTTTTTTTTTCACCTTCTGTGCACCAACGGCCATATTTTCCGCGGGGGCAGGTCTCGCACTTTTCCTGGTAGTTGATGCACGCACTGCATCTACCGAAGTTGGCACATGTACGTTCCACTGCATCCTCACTGCAAGGTTTGCATCTAACCTTCCACCGATGAACCGATGTGCATCTGCAAGGCAGGGTACGATCACTACTTTCACTTCACTACAATCGTCCTGTTGTCCAGCAAACAGGCCTCTCGTTGCCATTATGAACAAAAATAAAAAAAAAATCATCTCAATAATGAGCTACTCCATTGAAAGATGCATGGACTCATGGGAGACACCAGCGTACAGGGAGTGCTTCAATGAAGGAAAACCGAGGATTGTTTCAATGTTTTCTGTGCGGGTAGGTTTTTCTGGGTCTGGCCAGTACACTGAGTAACAGGAATCGCACCCCCTTCCCTTTCCTGCGTATAGGTTGGGAACGTCGTTTAAAGTGCTGTCGCATTTTCCTGTACATTCTCAACAGGCCCAAGACGTACGGTACGGTGCAAGTGAGGAAGCGTTATGATAGTTTCCTGTTCAACGAGTATCTTAGCGAGCGATATACGACTTGGCGCGTTATTGGGATGAAAGTGCCGCGAATTCACGATTTCATGGCGACCGGGTATAAAAATCGACACACAGGCGCCCCACAACCTATAGGTAAAATATTTTAGATCTACAATACGGCCAGGGTGGACATACTTCTTGCGAACATCTTCCTTAAACAAACAAACAAAAAACTCACGTGTGTAAACCTTCCACTCTCGATCAGTTCATCTGAGCTTTCTTTGAACGAGGTTGCTGGGAAGTCTGTCCTCTGAACCTGCCTTCACGCTTTGTAATTTTACGCAAAGGCCTGTGTTCATAACTTCATTGCGTGATGAAGCTCCGGACTCCTGTGCATTTTCGTGCGTGACATGTACCACCCTGAGTTCACCCCCTCCACCTGCCCTGACTCTCATACAACAGCGGACGTGCAAAAAACTGAGGGTGGAGAGCACTATGCAGTCCTCAGTTCACTTCGTACGCGCCTTGCTCCTGTCAGCTGTCACCGTTGGAAAGAATCCTTCAAACACGAACAAAATGAATCACGGACAACTGCGTCTAAAGCCGTAACTTTCATTGCGGGTGAATCCGAACAACCCTGTGTCACAAAACCACCTATGAATCATGGTAACTTCTTTAACAAGGGCCATCATACAGCTCTCGGTGTTCCTCCAATAAGGTCTCGGGTTTTACTAGAGAGCTGCCGAAGGTGTTACGCTTGGGTGAGTAAAACTTCTGGCTTCAACCACCAAACAGCCTTTACTACTGACGCAGCTGGATAGCCTCAGAGCTTACCTCTTGATCTGTATCGATACTTTCGCTCTAGTAGTACCGCAAGTACAGTATTCAGTTTCATCGTCGCATACCCCTTTGATTCGAAGACTGGAAGAAGCACCGAGACAACACCAAGCCAGAATGCACCCTGCGTATCAATCAAAAAAACCCTGTTGAATTTGAAAGCGGAACTTTGCGAACTATGACCTACGAATTTTGACAATTACAGGTAGTGCAATAGTTTCTGCCACTGACTACGAAGAACTTCGCCAAGCAGTCTTTCTTGAGTTCACTATTGTAAAACCAGAGACGCTCAATTCATTTCATGACTTTTCTTTATTTCATACAGTTATGTATCCGAATTTTGGATGCGTAGGAAGTGAATTGAATTCAGTTATCTTCAATAAAAATTTCGCGATGGTGGCTGTGAAAAAAACACCATACTTAAGAGACTTCAGAAGCCCCAGAACAGACATTTAGTAACAATAGATTCACACATCAGCGCCTATCACATTATTTCAGATGCACACTTCACACACAAAGAATGCGCATAAAATATGAACGAATGAATACGATTTCGTCATTTCACTTTTCATTTCGCTTTTCCCTCCTTTCGAAGAAATCTCGAAACTGAGTTCCGCCATCCCCCAACAATTCGCTACGAAATACAACAGCATTCGTCATTTATATATCCTAACCACAGTAGTTCTCGGAACGTAAAGACGCGGATAATTTATTTCCGATTTCGTTTATATCTACTACCCACTGACATGCAAAAGCAGATGCAAGGTACAGTCCTGTGTAGAGGAATGAGCAAAATGTCTGAACTCACAACGTAACATCCTGCCAGTGACACCCACTGTCCCGTGCACGTCCTGCTGTCTGCTCGCTATGATGGCATTGCCTATGTTCCGACACGTCCCAATCTCGCAAACGCTGTAATCGCCTCGTCCGCTCTCAAACTCTGTGTCTTCTTTCCGATAGGACTTCACGTAAATCTTGTCGCATCCGGGAAGCGCAACATAGACGGCACGTGTACGGCGTAGGTTTTCCCCAGCGACCACGACACTGGCAGTCTGGTGCCAATGACTTTATCTCATCGTTTTGCAAACCCGCTTGGAAGAATGATGGAGGAGACGGGCTGCATCAAAGTAAACACGGCTGCTAGGCTGCTATTACTACTATCGTGCTCCACGAAAGCTAACGCAAAGTATTTTCAGCCACGTGAATTAGCCAACGAGTGAAAAAACAAGATGAACGGACTAGTCACGACATACATTATTACGATACGTGCCTTATACGTATTGCAGCTTCACAGATGTCTGGCACCGTAGCTTGGCTCGTGTTGACAAAAACTGTTTTATTGCTGAACGTGACTACAATGGGTGGTGGTCCCCCGCTGTTAGCCCAAGATCAGGTGTGGGCAGATAGCCAAACAACCGTTTCTGTTGCCTCAGTTTTCCGTAGTAGACTTTGTTTTATTCAACATGTGTTTCTAAATTTTTCTCACCTCCTTTCGTTTTCATTTTATTGTATTTATTTTGTCCTGAAGACGTTTCATTTTAGTGATAGTTCGCCGTAATCCATTCTCTGTACATTTACGGCTGCCGCGATGCTTCTAACCAACGATTCCGAGGAGCAGCCAGCATACTGTTATCGGTTTATGTTTCGAGTTTCCGGTTTGAACCGTAAAACACTGAGAAACTTGTCGGCCGCAAGCATTTCGTATCTCCGACGGTTGGGTAATTTGGACCGACTAGTACACAATATCAGCACTAATTTTGTGTTTCTGCACTTGTTTCAACCAAAGCGAAGTGAGCAGATCGAATATTGGAAAGAGAATATGAATATACTCGGAGAAAGAGAAAGTCGACTGTACTTCGCGTGGGTCTCCTGCCCAACCTCCTCAGACTCAGCGATTGCATGGTGTGTAATCCAAGCTTACACCAGCTCGCTTGGGCCTTTCCTATGTTTTCTCAATCTGCCTATCACTAAAGTGACACTGAACAGGCATATTGCGAAATGGTTCCACTGTAACAAGATCCGGCAAGCAATAGCGTACTCTACGGCAGTGTAGTGTATGTGTCTGATGGCGCAAGCTCATATTTTGAAAAACAATATCAACACTACGAGGTGGGACGTGACTTTTTACCGTTACTTTTCTCATTATTATCATTTTTCCTGTTCAGACATATTGCAGTGGGATTGGCTATCGTCCCTGGCACGGTGAAATACCTCATGTCATCGTCATTAAAGTATCTGTTGTTGTTGGGACGCAACGCGAGCATGGCAAAAACACCTGCGACGGTGTTGGAGGAGTCGTTAATCATAGCAACCACAGAAATTTCCACTCTCCTGCAATAAAAGTAACAGAGAACGCAAGTCCGTTTGCCACCATTGTGTCCGAAAAATGTGACACTGCTACACGTCTCCTCGATGTACTCAACCAACTGAACCTGAAGAGTGTAGGGATGTTTACCCAGTGCTACGACGTCGTTCTAATTATATCTGGCACAGAACCCCGACGTCCACCGCAGTCATAATAAAAAAAAAAAAAAAAGAAAATGTGTGAAACAAAAATAATAGACGCAGCTCTCTCTCCAATACATCAAGGCTGCCGCTGTTTCTTTCGCTCACTGGTTGCGCGAGGAGAGGCCTGTCGAAGGACCACGCTGCTGCGTCTCCGGGTGATCCGAAATTGCCCTCATTTTCCTTTCTTTTTTTTTCTTTTTTTTTTTCTTTTTTTTATCCAGAATTTTCCCAATTACGCGAATTATGCGGGCAAAGGTGCGCGCATCAGTTCATGCAGGAAAATGAAATGGATACCAACAGAAATATATTTTAAACACGAACATAATGATGTGCATTATATGCCTATGCGCGCAATGGTGTGTACAATGTTTACTTCTTCTTCTTCCTTCACCTGTCTGGCCTGTGTTTACTCGAAATGCTGCCTCTTTTTTCTTTTTTGCGTGCAATTGCGACTTTGGATTTCTTATTTTTATATATATATATTGGTTCAGCTTAAGACAATAAAAACTCGACTGTTGCTTGCTAGGGCGATGGTCACGGAACATTAAAAGAATTTCAACCCTGGAGAGCGTAGCTGACGCTCGCGAACCCTTCGAAGCAATGATGTATGAACAACCGCGAAAGAACTTGGATTTTTTTTCAGCCCCTCCCCCTCGAAAGTGGATTGAGCTAGGAAGGTAAAAGTGGGCCCGTTTTTCATCAGTCACAAATGCTTACCAAATATATTTTTTCCCAATAAAATCGAAAGACCCAAGGCTCCTCGGTTGTTCGAATGTCGGTGGAATTACTTGAGTTGACTCGCAACAGTCACGTTTATGCGACAGAATTGATTAGTGTTCATTTTTGTTCTCCAGTCTCGGACTTGGTAGTAACCGAAGTAATAGAGCATTCTGCATGCTTCTACTCTGTAACTATTGATGGATGCAAGATGTCTTGCCCCCCGCACTTCCACTAAAAGATGCGCAAGCCCCTTCCAACGCCCCACCTCGAGACGTCCAAAGTTTATTTTTTTTATTTACAAAGGACAGTCAGAAAGGGCCACACGCGTTATGCTCTTATCTCGTGGGACACCCATAAATGAACACACGAAGAATCGCAAAATGTTCACTTAACTTACCAGCTCATGACAAACGACAAGAGGTGTAGGCAATCTGGTACGTGAATACAACTGCACAGCTCAAAGTCGCGAGTGGCACATTCAGCACTTTTCTTCTTTTCTGCACCTAAAATGTGCACACGCCCAGGAAGCAATCTGAGAGGCCTTCCACATCACTGCTTCTACCCAGGGAAACTAACAAACTGGGAAAACATGTTGCTGGCCTATTACTGATTGCAGATACTTGGTTTAACCCAATTACTTGCTATGTCCATTTCCATATATCACCTCGAAATCCTCTTGCAATCTTTTTTTGTTCAAATGAGACACATTCTTCTCCTATCAGGAAAGGATGAATGTGTAGAGCAAACTATGTAACACACCATCATTTCTTCTGCTTTATTTACCAACACACCAATGTATAAGCCAATAGTTGCGCAAAATTGGCACTTTCTACCTTGCAAACTACGTTCCAGTACGTTACATGTGCACATTATGGAATTCACAGCACCACCACTCGATGCCTCATGGAAGGAGAGGACTTTGCAAAACCTCTGAGCACAACATTACCTTCCCAACTGTTTCCCTTTTGATACCAAGCTCTGTAAGGAAGAAGCTCCTGGATTTTCCAAAGTCCTTGTTGTTACACAGGGTGAGGAGACCAGTCAGATGACTCAACCTGATGAAGGTAAACTTATCATTTGCTCTTCCATTAGGTTTCACTTCACGTCACATTTGGCAACGTCCATACCTTGAATTACATGCCCTTTTTACAAGCAATATAGAAGCACCTCGTTTTTATGTAATTTGCATTTTGTAGCGTCCCCAACTACACACGGTTCTGCACTTACATGTGCAGGCCATTTCTTTTCCTCAGGCTTGTGATGAGAGTGCAAAAACTTCGCCAAGATATGTGCAAGGTACTATTTGGCAGTAAATATTAAAAAACTGAAATCCCGCTTCACTGAAAAGGTATAAAAATACACTTTCTCTGCAGTGATTCATTAGGTTTACAATTTTAAAACACACATCTTGCGGAACTCATGCGGTACAGGGTCAACACGACCCCTTCTGCACACACATGTGCTTGGGAGATGGAGTGGTCCATAATACTTCTGCTCTAGACTCGGCTAAAGCTGAACTAAAGACAGTGTGTCTGAAAAGCCATGCCGTACAGTCAACCACCATTTATCCAGCAGTATTTAACAGTACTAACAGGAAAAAGAGAACCAACGACAAGAAAGTGTTTATCTACTTGTGTCCACACTTGTTTATACAAAGAAAATGTTCCAGTGGTGAATGAATTGGGGCTGACTGGGGAGACCGGTTAAGTTGGTACATTTTCATTGCTTGCAGCCACACAGGGACGAGAAGGCTGAACCATTTGTCACATGTGTTTCTTCAAGTGAACGAACAGCATGGTAATACCGTACATAAAAGAGGACCAGACATAAAGCCATGAATGAGCACTGCCTGGTGTGAGAACTCTGCGAGAAGAAGTTTAACAATGAAAGACAGATATCCTTCGCCCTCCTTACTCAGCGTGGCTTCAACCACTGTTCCACTTCTTAAGAGTCCACATGTCAACTGCCCATCAAAACTGACTAAAATCACTCATGTATTTTCGGAAAACTGGGAACTGCTGCGTTGTTCACAGTGCAACACATCCATGTGGAAAAAGTATGTGCGCGCATCTCGAAGTAGACTACTAAAGCAATAATTAAAGCTATTGTGTGATACATTAAAAACATTTCGCTACACTTAATAAAGGTGCGGCTCATTCAGCCGCACCTTTATTAACTGTATTCAGTAAGCTGTAATCTTTTGCAAAGGCCAACTGGTTACAACATTTGTGTTCAAATTGTTGCTTTATTCTTCAGAGCTACGATCGCATGCACTGTCAGCTGCTTTGACACAGTGCGTCGTCAACACTTACGCAGAAAAGAACATCCCTTGATGCGAAACACCTTTTCTGCAACACCCATGCTCTCAGCACAAATTATTCCAATATGTATAAGTAATGCATAGCTGACAGAATTTAATTTCTTTAAATCACTAAAGAATGTTTTCAAGTCATGCCCTTTTTTACCAAAATACACCCCGGAGAGTGCGGTAAACAGGCAAGTCGCGATACACAACACACACACATACCATAACTGTGAGGCACAATTATCACCGTTAAGTACACTGTCAGCTCAAGTGCACCCGAATCCCTTATTTCTGACCGAGGTTCAAGTTCAAGAACTGCTTCAGTCCATATTGAACAAACCTCTGGTGGCCAGCAAATTAGTTAAATGCCTAGATTTCCTAAGAGAAGCTATTTTTTAAAATGGTAGTGCGGTTCTGGCGATGCCAAGTGTGTGAGGTCATCCATTCCCTTCTTAGCCGCAGAGGTGATGTCTCCCACGCTTCTTCGTGCTGTGTATGTTATTTCATCTACGCTCTTCACAGTCTTTGTAGTGAGCTCCTGGACCTCTTGGTTGATAACTCCAATCACCCACTCCATTGCCTGTCGTCCCTGCAAAAATTTCAGACAGAATTTGATAACTGACCCTGGACCCCGTTACTTAGGTACCAACAATTTCGATTCATTACTGCATAATGGAACTTGATAAAGTAATATTTCGTGAAGCACACAGTTGATGGATTTAATTACGAGGGTTGGTGAACCATTTCTCCAAGTACTTGTTTTCTTTTTTATTTCGTGTAAAATTGAAGATCTTTCCGACACACACGTAGGCACTCTAAGACGACGTAACCTGCAACGACCCCACATGTATTCCAGGTTCTTCATTTTTCACATTACAATTTTTGTCATGGACAATGCAGGAAAAGGAGGAACCTGTACCACTGCTACGATACAAATGCCAGTGCTCTTTTCATGTCAGACAGTGCTATACCATGAGAACTATACAGCCTCTAATACTACTGGTCAGTACTCCAGTCAGATGCTGTTCTTATGAAAGTACACAAATTCAAAAGAACCTGCTGATGGCTCCTTAAAGGGACAGTCTCGTACAGGAAGGTCGATTTCGAAACTTTAGTGAAACAAGAATCGTTGGTACTAGTGAAAGATCATATCGAAGGCCCATCGGCAACAGCACAATAGTTTTAGAAAAATTTTAAAAATAGTAGAGAAAGCAAATGACAGATGTCACATGTTTTTATTGTCTCCCTCCTGTCTTACATAACAAAAACGTCGTGGGGTGACATCAGCTGGAAGTGGCTGGAAACGCGAAGTCTACCACCCTTGTGATTGGCTTGCACACGCGATCACAGCACTCGCCTTTCTTGCAGGCGAATGCTCACACTAAAATTTGAATGAGACCTGGCGCACCGTCATCTGGTTCTATTGCCTTGATTTGCTGCGTTTTTCGTCCAATAGCAGACTCCTGTACCTGCTGACGTACCGGATGTTGTTGTCGTATAAATTCAATTCGTTTAACTTAATATCTGCTGCGTTTCTGGCGAAAAAAATTTACAGTATGCCATTTCCGACAATGGCAATTCAAATGGCATAGGTCTTAAACAGGTCGTCGGGTACGAGACAGTCCCTTTAAGCATTCCAACACGATCGCGTTAGAAGAGCACAACTCTCAAACTGCACGGAACCAGAAATAAATGTACAGAACTATCGCAAAAATACCGAAAAGCACTCACTTTTCCAGCATTAGATGAAATAGCATTGGCCAAGAAATTTTCCAGGTAGCTACTGAGAGGCACACCACGTATCGTAATCATGGCTTCTTGCTTCAGCAGTGTGCTATACAAGGAAAACAAATTTTGGATCAGATAGGATATGCAAAGCTAAAGAAGGACACAGACTATGCAACTCACCGTTCGTTATCTTGCGGATGCTGCGTGTACGTAAGCTTTTCTACGACCGACACCTCGTTGCAAAAGGTGAGCTGTATGAAACAAAGTTGGGTTGAAAATCGTAGAAGCAGCAACCAAAGAAAGAAAGACTGCCAGTCAACATTACTAATACTTTTTAGCAAGAACTGCACTTTAGCAGGCCCCTGGGCTCCTACATGACAACAGCCAGCTATAATGACAATTATTTGCTGCATAGTTAACTGCACAGTTAGGTGGTACAATACAGTATAGTCCCCACAACAGTGTTGTTCGCTAACTAGAAATTTTTATTCTCACTTACTGGCAATAAGTAGGCTGTCGCTCAGACTAACTGAGGGCAACAAAACTTACTAAAGATTAATCCCTGCCAGGAATTACAGCGCGCGCACACACACACAGCACGTGTAAATTACAAAACACAACTTTTCTACGCAAAGCCAGCGGGAAGTCCCTCCGCGCTATCAAACACTGTGTCTCTATTAGATTGTGGGCTTCATACACTGATGCAGTGAACAGTTAAGGGTCTGACATGGAAATTAATGTAGCCACTTGAAACATAGTATGCGAGACACTTGCCCACTGCAAGCTTCACAGATGTAGAATGTTTATAGTCGGATATTATTCCTGGACACGAGTAACAGGTATGTAACATTATACGGCAGCCTTACGTTTCTAGAAAGGAGTGTCATGGTGCGTTGGGACGGGTCCACCACAGAATGCTCGCTCGCGTAGCAGGTGCGGTCTGCTCCTAGGATCTGCAAACAAAATGATAACTTGAAGCAGACGTTTACCCGCTCACTCGCCAGCTGCAGATCAGTTCTTACGTTTGGGCCCCATACTCAAGACAGACATAAGAAAAACATGAGCATGACACCGAGATAAAAGTGATACTGTGATCACATTTTTTACTCTCAGATTTTAACGCTCATTCTTACGTGCAACAATCACGTGACCCAAGCACAGGCTGGCATTTCTAATTCAGTCATTTGATAGACTTGTGGCCAGATTGATTCTTATATTTTTAAATAAATGCATCTTCTCACACTCCATCCTTTTCTGCACAGTACCCTATCTGTGTTCACCTATTTAATGCTCACTGCTCATTTACAACCTACTTTGCTCACTCGCTCATTTTTAATGCTGTTTTCCAACCTTTGGCCGTGGCAGTCAAGAACCTTATTTTAAGCAGTGAAGTTTAACACATGCTGTGACAAATGTGATGATGATGGTGATGATTAAGTGTTTTATGGCGCAAAAGCGACTAAGGCCATAGAGCACCAATCAATGGTATAACGTGACTTCTTTAATGACATCACGGCTGCTGCAAATGATGACAAAATGTGAAGGGTTAAAACTAAATTGGGTGATGAAACATGCTAATTTGGAGTTAACATTTCCACATTGGTAAAACATATGGAGCTCGGTTAAGGTTCAATGAAGTTGACAAACTTCTCCTTAAAAACCACAAGTGATTAATTAAAATTTGAACAAGCAAAGCCAATGTCTTGTAAAGAACCAAGTACTGCCTCGAAGGCTATGAAGGGCTCATCACCCAACAGCAGTGCTGGGTGAAGAGGGAACCTACTTTTGTAAAAAGACGAAAAATGACGGTGTCGTGATCGCCCTAACAACGGGCAAGTAATGAGTATGTGTGTAACCGAGAGTTCCACCCCGCAGTGCGTGCACTGCTTGGCATCCTCTCCTCGAAGCAAATGACTGAGTGATGAAAGTGTGCCCCAGCCCCAAACGGCTTGAAAGAACCTCCTGCTGCCGATATTTGAAATGTTGCGGATGTGCTCCTAGGATGGGTTTTACAGTGTGTAGCTTATTTCTTGTTTGCTGTTCCCAAAACCTCTGCCACTTCGTGTTGATGGCTCGTCTGAGCTGTAGTAACAAGTCATTGAAGGGAACCTCAAAAGGGGATGGTGTTTTACTGTGTGCAGCGTCCGCAGCGCGATCAGCGTTTTCATTTCCTTGAATTCCCACATGACTGGGCACCCATTATGATCTTAGTTGGCAACCTTTTTCCTGTATTACACTTGCCAAGTGTTGTGCATTTCTTACTAGGAGGTTCTTATGCGTACATATACTGCATATGGCACGCGCGGAACTTAGGGAGTCCGTGTACACAACTGGAGATTTAATGTGCATTTGTAGGACATAGTTTAGTGCTGCCATGATCGCATATATTTCTGCACTAAAGATAGAAAAGTCAGGGCTGAGACAGTGTGCTTTAGTGAAGCTCTCGCATACCATGGCACACGTCACCCCACTACTGGTTTTGGAAGCATCGGTGTATATTGGAGTGTGATCACCAAAACCTTCTCGAACAAGATGGAATTCTTTTTGGATTCCTGCAGGTGGAGTGTTTTGCTTGTCAAATTTCTTTAGTGAGATGTCACCTGTTAAAGGTGGTTTCAAGGGAGGAATTATTTTATTACATACCAGCGACGGGAGATTGTAGCATGGAAACTCATACTTTTCAAGACGTGCGACAAATGTCTTCCTGCACAAAAGCAAAATATTGAGATTGGTTACCTTTTGTGCCCATCCTGGGAGACCCCATCGGGTGCTGATTAGACGGTGGCTCTTAAGTACCCCATTGCCGGTCACCTGGCGATCCACTACATCTATCCCGACCACAGCAGGGTTCATGGGATTGGGGTATTTGCGCCATGCTGCCTGTGCCACCGTTTCCCAGGGGTGACTGAAACAAAAGCACCGATCACTGGTACAAACATGACATACTAGCAGTCCCTGGAAGAGGTAGTTTCAAAATGAGGAAAAGCTGATTACATCAATCCCCTAAAACTAACTGAGTAAGCACACCCCGTTCCAGCTAGGCTCAAGACAAATTTCAGAAGCCCATTCCAGTTTTTATGAGGGACGGTAGTAAATTAACATGAGCAGCATGCAAGCTATAGACTATTAGAATCCTCAGTTGCTCTCACATAGTTCACATTCTCAAGAAAACTGAAACCTATGCACTATACTGGACATGACTGTCTGAGACTACTAACTGTGGGAACTAAAACACTGCTGCTCTGTGGAGGTCTCCAGGCAGTCACAGCCATGGGGTCCTCTTTTTTCTTGTCCCAGTTGAGTAAGCTTATTTTATTAGCTTTACAGGGCAAGTATGGCCATGAGCAGCATACAGATATTAATAGATGTAGGTACGGCGGGAGGTAGGAGGGGGATACAGTAGGATTAGTGTGCATCCTGGGCCGACTTCAAGGAGAACTGTGCCGACTTACGTCTGGAAAGTCTGAAGGGAAACCCAGGGAACACCCCAAACAGCACAGCTGACAGTGGGATTTGAACTCACCACTTCCCAGTTTATGCATGGAATAAGGGACGTCTTAGCCCGCTCGTCCATGCCTTTGGCGCAAAAGGGTCTGTACTACAGTTACAAACATGCCCCCAAGCTCCAACAAATGACAAGCACTGTATTCCGCCTCCCCAAATGTCGGTTTGGTTAGCTCAATCCGGTAGGACAACAAAGCTGACGGATTGAGTAAAATAACACACATTCATTAAAGCCATATTCATAACACAGTCACAAGTGAGGTCCTAAATAAAGTACACAGATAAAGGTACAGATACCACAACACACACACATGCACTCATAAGTAAGCCTGTGCAAGTACTCGTAATGTCAAGCTCGAGCCTTTCTGATACTCGGCTTGAACTAGGCTCATAAAATCTGAGCTCGAAAACTTTCGAGTGCTCGGTATTGTTTTGGGCTCACCTTAAAATATTGCCACATGCCAGTAGGACAATTTTTGAACTTCTTCCACAGGCCTTCTACGACAGCTGTGGCCACTGGCCAGCCGTCGAAAAGAAAGGCCCACACAACCCTTATCAAATGTGTCTCATTTGGACGTCAACCTGGTTGTGCTGTACAAAGGCGTCATGTGACCTGTGCTTGTGAGCGGCGCTAGGGCCCCTAAATGAGCTTTGCTCCAGAGTAGCGTCACTGAGGAACAACTTACTTCGCTGATATGTGGCACTCTGTTTGTTCACAACACAATAATGCTTCTTTTGTTTCCATGTATTACTTATGTTACCACATTTGATAATATCTGATAACATGCTATATCCTCAAACTCAACTCGAACTCGGCTCGAAAAAAAATTTACTACTCGAGCTCAGCTCGAGCTCGAAAACTTAACTACTCGCACAGGTCTACTCATAAGTAGATGAACTACCTCAGTAATCACCTATCTAAACACTGGGATAAGGATGTGGGCTTCTTATGACATGTCGATGGAACAGACAAGAGCAAAAAAATGGAGATGATGCACAGCAGAGGTATCTTTGCACTGTCATCCACGTTTTCTGCTTCTTTTTGTTCCATCAAAATATACCTTGCAAAATATATAATGAAGCCATCTGATCAAAAGCAGTGTTGAATAAACATACCAAGTGCTCTACACAAACTCATTCATCTCAACACATGCAATATAATGCCGGATGCACATAACCTTCTTCTTAAAATCTCAATCTTGTGGGCAGACCAACAATTAGCAAATCACTTTAAGTTTTTTCTTTGTGTACGCAGTCTTGTTTCAGAGAAGTGGCATCTGTCCCTATGTTCTGACCCTACTGAACTAAGATCAAACTTTTATGATTGCATTTTCGCGATGCTCTCAAAACTTGTCCAGTTCCCAGAAATTACCAGCAGTTACACGCAGACATAGGCACCAGCTGCATAGACCTCAGGCTGCCAACTTGTATTTTGACCCGGATTCTATTAAATTTTGCACGCGACATTATAAGGGAGGTTATATTCATCGTGTAGAAAAAACAAGCAAACAAACAAATGCTCCTTCAAACCGAGACGCTGCCGCTAACAACAGCAGAGTCCCGTCCGAAAATTCTTTGCCAGCCGACGCAACTGGTGTTGCGTAAGCGCGCCGCCAGTGACGTCAATGGCAGCAATGAACACTAACGCACAGTGGCAGTGCGAATACAGTGAAATATCACCAGCTGTACAGAGTCTGCGCGATAGAACGGGCTCGATCATAGGAGTAAGGTACAATAAACTCGGAAATGTAACTCATTCTGAAAAGGCTCATGTTCAAGCGTAAAAAGCCATCAGCAGGTTAAAGAACGTACGTTGACAAATGAATGATGCGTATGTATCAAGGACTAAATGAATGGAAAACACTTCTCACACTGCTGAAATCGGTTTTTCTTCAACCTACGAGTTACGCCGGTCACATCATCTGATAGGTTCAGTAGTATGGAAAATCACTGACCTTGGCTCTAACGCCGTTCCACTTTACACTAACTGAGGATTCGATTTCCCTTTTTCGCAGAGTACTCCGAACATCAACATTTTTAGGCAAAATTAATCTCTGTCTCTCTCATCGGGCATTTTATATTCAACAAAACATGCCGATGCAACGTCCCCGTGATTCAAACACGGAAACGTTGCACTAGACGAAGGTCGTTGCCGTGCACTTACTTGAACGTGTGCTCCGATGTCCAGATTTTCATGTTCTCTGTTTGGAGGTAAGGTTTACGAAAGATATATGAGCTGCTCACCAGAAAACTGTACTTATGCTAATAATTCGAAGCACTTCGGTCTTTTTGTTTTGTTTTTTAAGCTAGCGGCGAGCAGGCTTCACCTACCACTCGTGCGGTCCGTGGATGGAAGGAAAGAGGAGAGGGTCAAAATGGCCGAAATCCGCAGCCCATGCCGTAGCCCGTAGGCTTCTCAATGGGCTTCTCTGGAGCCGCGTTTCTTATACAGCACTAGCGCCGTAAGCGGAAGTAGTGACAACGAACATGATTTCGGTTTCGGTTTGGCGCATTGTCTTTGTTTCCTCATCATTAAATCCTTGGGGTCGTGAGGCTGGTAGGAGAAAACAAAGTTCAACTAGTTCGAAGCCGGCTACCGGCTTCACTCGTGTTCAGTAAATGAGGCTCACGACAGGGCTTATGTCACCAGTTTGGATATGTTAAAAATCTGTTCGTACGTTGCATCGCTCTGTAGACGAATCAGTCGTCTGCCCAGCAACACAAATCGTTGAAATAACTGAAATGGCTGAATGAGATAGAAGAGGATCTATAGTCAACGTGCGATGGCAGCTGAACACCGCAAGGAATGAGCAATAATGCATAAGCCTTTGATATGTTACATGTCGCGATGTCATGTCAGGTATGACAAATGATTGCACTGGCATGTCTTCGTCCCCTTTAAAAAATATTTCAAATATTCCATGGTGGGTGGATCAAGTGTTATTTTTAACAACGAAATGTGGCCAACCCCGTGCCTCCATTCAGTGTCATTGGGTGGCCTGAGGTACCTGAGGCTACAAGCAAGCGGACAGTGCTTGGGGGTCGGAAAAAAGTGACTCCGGGAAAAATGTCCCCCTTAGAATTATTTCACATAGTGCATTGCTTTTATTATGCCAGAATCGTTTGTGCCATCAGAAATGCAGTACTTTAACATTCGTAGTTTAGACCTGCTTGAATCGCAGAATTTAAGAGTTTAAAAACTTTAAAAGTTATTTATGATCTACCGCTTGGGCATTTGCCACACGTTATTCGCTTAATTAAAGTCACTGAATACCGCTCTCAGTATATATCTTTCTTAAGTTGTTCGTGAATAGTCGTCTGAGAATATTTGTGAACATATCATATGTGACGATGACGGGTAACTTGAACGGCCTCACGGGCTTCATTATGCGAAGCGGCTCTGTTTAATTTTCTGCTTAATGGTTTCGGAAGTTACCCACGTTACTATAAGTAGTCCTAACTGTCCACCTATACGAAAATCTCTGACATCCCTTTCCCCTTTTGGCATTAATTTCAAATCAATAAACAAATCCTGTCCTAAGAACACATAAGCTGTGACTTGGATACATGGAACGCAATGTTCCAAAATTTGGCTCCAGGCGACATTTCTTCCGGGAAAATTTCATTCAGGGACATTTTGTCCTGGAACCGCACTGAGTGCAATGCACAAGTGGATGCTAAATAAGGATAAAACCGTGGTGGCATCGGGTTCTATACCCGGAAACATCCGATTCTGTATTTGTCAATTGACGATGCTGACGCTATGACCACAGGTTTTCGTGAATCGCATGTCCAACTTGAAGGTGCCACCTGAGAAGTAAATCTCCTGTCTTCAGATTCCCGTTGTGTTGAAGGAAGAGGAGAACGAGGTACAGTCAAAAGAGTGAGCAAACGGTCCAAGGAAGGACATCTCATTACCACGGCTCCTAAAATGATTGACTGACTATACGTGGGCCTTTTTCTAAGTAATTCATCTTTAGTTCCCCTTTCTGCAGACAAGAGTGATATCCTTGACGCCGCTGGCTCTCAGCAAAGACACGCCTAGGAGATGTTTAGAATTATACTTTAGGATGTTTAGAAGGCACTGTTTAGAAGGCACCGTAAAATGTAAGTAGCAGTGAGACCAACGAAAATTATATTCTATTTTTCTTTATTTTATGTCAGTTTTTATTTTAATTTTTTTTTTTTTATCAAGTGAGGGAAGTCTCACTAAAAACCATGAGCTTCTCTAGCTCATGCGCTTAAATAAAAAAGTGCCAAAAATAGGGACACCTGCAAATTTGTCTATTTTATTCGAAAAACTTGTAGGTTTTTGATAAAGGTATTCGGGAAAACGGTCGTGCTTCTGGATATTTTCTACACATTTTCTTATTAATGTATTTTCACGTGGTTGCACACGCATTCCTGCACTTTATTATTTTATTTTGATTTATTTCATTTCATTTTTTGCTGATTTGCTATGTCAAAGACTTGTTCTGTCAAAGTGGTGGTCGACCGAAAAAAAAAAAAATGTCCTCTTGGTTTGCTTCGATACTGAATAACTGCACGCTTAGAAGGGTGGCACGAAGGTACAAGAGTTGGCGCACCGAAGTCGCTATCCATCGCAGAAAGTAACACGGGGTCTGACATGAGCTCAGGGGTTTTCTATCAGTGGTTTAGACCCGCACTCCTAACACATATACTTTGCACTCGTCATACGATTTACATGAAGTACTGTTGCAGTACAAAGGGGCAGACACAGATAGCTTAGTCACACTCGTCCTCCTTCTTCTGAAATGCGTGAAATCACTTCAAGATTATCTAAATGTAAAGCTCCTCCTCCTGTCTCTTACAATGTGCTTATAAACGAAAAAAAAAAAAATTTTTTTTTCAACGTCAACTGATGCCATGAGAATGTGTATTAGTTCGCGAAGGCACTCTCTGGAGATTTTGTTCTAAAGAGGAACGAACCTGTCTTAGAAAAACCATCGCAAGATTCTCTACAGAATGGTACCCTGGGTTCCTGGCAAGCACGACGCTTAGCTTGTTGCTCACGTTCCGAACAACGTCAGTCTCTGATGCACATTCAAGCGACTGGTTCACATTCTTCGTGAGTCATAAACGATGTTTTCAATAGTGTCTAGCAGTTTGATGCCTTCTGCTAGACAGCTCAAATGCGCACAAATAAAACGCTTCCACCGCATCTTCCTTGAAGGCTTCTTGCGCAGATTTCACGCATGCTGTCACGCCAGGAGAAAAGCTAGAAACGACATGTTCTGCATCTTTGTAGTTGCCAGAGAAATGCTTTACAGCTGCCAGCCTTGTGCCCGACAGGGACACGACGGGCTCTGGCGCGATAATTTGCGCATTGCACTACGTTTTGCGTGCTTGAATTCAGAAATCTGCAATTTTCGACAAAAAAAGAAAGAAAGACGTGTATTAGGCATATTTTAGGCACGTACTTGGAGAAGAAAAAGAAGAGAGAGAGAGAGACAAGAAGCAAAAGAGGCACGTATAAATATGGCCGAAATGAATCAAAAATTCATTTTCCAAGCACAATACACCGAGAAAAGTCAGTTTTATCATTTTAGGCAAAAAGTCATTTGCTTAAAAATCTGCCCTCTAGTAACGAGAGAATAGAATGTCGATGGGCTGTCGAAAAAAGAAAAAAAATCGATATTAAAAGCCAGGAAGGACCTTCTACAGTTTTCTCCGCTGATTTTTTCTTATTTTCCAATTTGTCTGAAATTTGCTGAAAATCTGCTCCATACTCACTGTGATATTTTTATATAATTTTAGTAATATGGCCACTTGGCAGTGTTGTGTTGCTTAATGTACCTTAGTTGTGCCGCACATACTACTGATTTTCGAAAGAGTGTTAGTCTCATGTTTGTACGAAATAAAGAACTGAAGCGAAATCACGTTTTGTAAGCATTCTTCAAATAAATGCACAGCATATAGGGTGAAGGATGTGGGGAGGAGCGATATTGGTCCGTTCAAATTGCGTCCTCAGTGTGTCAATGATGGGCACAGCCCAACGTATAGGGGCAGTAGAAAACGCATATCTTTCGCTTGCTGTTCGCCAGAAATATTGCAAGACATGCCGTCGGCGCTTCGCTATCAAAGGGAAAGAAGACAGCATCAGTGGATCTTCAAAAGCGTTTGGCACGATTTTGCCGTGAGTAGAAGGCGGAAGCAGGGACGCTGGACCATTTTTGCGTACGGTCGGCCATGTCATCCGGTTTTAAGCCGATTTCTTTTTCTAAATAAAGTTCCCTTCATTGCATATCACTTTATCCTTCTCACAACGGAGACGGAACGGTCGTCTTCACAATATTTCTACTCACAGAAACTACTGTTTGGCTTCCCAGAAGGCGACTTCTATGATTTCTTGAACATTCCGTCCTTATATGCTGATGTGATGTTTAGATAAAAATAGTTTACGTGGTGCACATAAAAGAAATAAACCCCATAAACGCCCAAAATATACGCCCATAAAAGAAATAAACGTAGAAGAATTGAAACTGTTGTGAATAAACTAATTCCTTCAATCCAAAAAGTGTTTCCACGGGACCTTCTTCCAGCGTGGCAATGGAGAGTCTTTTCATGCTGAATGGTCCTTTGACACTTCGGAGCTTTTCAGAGCTTTTCAGGGCTTTTGAGCACAAGCGAACTCCAATGACTCGTCCCGGGAGAAAATGCTTTGGATATCGCTGGTTCGTGTACAAGGTCGTGCTGGAAAGCGTTTCATTCAGACACTCTGGACATAGTTCCCCTTGAAGTCGACCCAGCATGCTTACTCACGTGTGCAAATGCAGTCTTAGCTGCATCACGGCGCTAATATGAAATCTGAAACAGAAAACAAAGAAGAGGAATGGAAGAATTGAATCGTAATCCGAAAATAACAGAGGGACGGGCTTAGACATGTGCAAAACGAGAGGTGATTGGTGAGGTAGGGTGCGGTACGATTGCTGCTGACGTGGCTGTTACATCGGCGTAGCAAGCGAGGCACGCCTCCAGGGTTAATCGAGTTTCCGCATGATTTGCGCTATCGTCTCCTGATATTCCTTAATTAATAAGCAGCACTGCGGACAAATATCTGGAGAGACCAGCCGTAACAGAGGAGATATATACCTAAATTTTTTTTCTCTACTAGATTCCCGTCTTGTCGCGGGACCTTTTGCATTTCATGACTCATGTATCGCGAGGGAGTTTGGACCTGTTGACAGATTGGATCTCTTAACCGGTAGCGTCGATTAGCTGCTACACATGCAAAACCGGCGACCTTGAAAGTTTTCTTCGTGCAATAGACTCTTCTTGCTGAAATGTCGCGGCCTGCGTTATCGGCATCCATCAGTACATATCTTAGCCCATCTAAAAAAAGAAAGAAAAAAAAAGTGGTTGTGTTCAGTTCATTGCCAAATGCGGTGTCCTCAATGTTATCTCCAAAGCTTCTGGCCCACATGTGAGGATGCTTGCTTTCTTAGGCCGAGCGTATCGGCCTTGAAGTCACTCAGTCATTCCAAAGTGACCCGTCTTAGAAAAGGAGTGATCATGTCAGTGAAAACTGGGAAAATTTTGAAAGAAATATGTGTATGCATGCATATATGCATACATGTGTACGTATATGTATGCGCGTCAGTTCTGTCTGTGAGAGCGGATGAAGGGGAGGGGGGTCAGAATTTGGAGAGATTGACGGGGATATAGTGCGCGTTCTGAGCAAACTTCGAGTAGGACGAAGACATAATTCAAAACAGCACACCCAGTGGTGGGGTCCTGGCAACCAATGGGAAACTCTTACTGCTGCACTTTATTGGGTACGCTGAACATTACCAACTGGTCAGTACCAGTGGTAACATAATCTGTTCAAAATAATAATTGATAATACGTTGATATTTTATGATACCTAACTCACATCGCACCCGTTTTGCACATAGTCACTCGCCCGTTTTCTTCTGCTTGAAATGCCATAAATTTCAATTAATAACTGCCACTACTTCATACCTGCGAGCAGACGACACGCGCCACAACAGGAGCTGGCAACAGTGGGGAGAAAGAGATTCTCAATTCTCTCACTCTCACACCCCTCTTTGCCGTCAGCTGTTGGCGCGTTTGCCAAGATTCGAGCGCGCGCGACTGTGTTCCTTGGCAGTCGAAGGTGGCGGGTCGTCGATCCGAGCGGATTTGATGTGTGGGATGCTGTCCTGACTTCATCAAAGTGAATGAAAGCTCTGCCTTTTTTACCTTCCAAGCAGTAAGTACGCATCCTTTATGTGGTCTTCAATACAATATTTTCCTGCCGCGGTCCGTTGTGTTGCTTGCATTCACTAACCGGCAATGGCGCTTTGGCGACGTTGCCGGTTTAAGAAATTGCCCATTTTAATCCCTTCAAACGAGGGATGAGGGACTGAAAACAGAGTACTGCGTTGTACACACACTGAATTATGTTTCCGTAACGTTTTATATCTGTCTGATTAAATTTTTGTCTGATTGCTGACGAAGAACGCGCGCTTTTTATCGCGCCAAAAAGTCATACCTACCTTTTGTTCTGCCGTTTCTCTAGGTGTTTCTCTATGGAAATTTGAGAACACCAGCGAAGAGTCGACAATGTCTAAGAAGAAGTAAGTTTAAAAATTGTTATCTGTAACTTTTTTGCAGAATTTTATTGAAATAAGCGCACACGAATCAAATTCCTGCAGGAGGGTCCTCCGAGACTTCATGTTGTACGATACGCCTCGCTGAGTTGCACGTTTGATCGTTTTTCAGTATGAAATCCTCTAGACCTAAAAGGCCGAGGAGTATTATCGAGCCTAACATTCTAAGGAGGAAACGTCGAACGGGACCAACAATAGAGGTTTGTGAATTTTCACGTTTTGTTCTGTTCCAAAGAAGGCTTACCCTTGGAGTGTAGAATTTGGCGGTTAGAGTGATTCCCACCTGGGTTATAGGGCTTTAAAATAAGTTTACTGCATGTTTCTATTTGCATTCTCTAGATGCATTTTGGTAAGAAAGCCAGTGAGAAAATATAACACATTTGTATGATTTAGTTTAATTTTTTTTTATTGTCTGAATTCCTGCGCGATATTGGCGGGCTAATCCGACAAATCGTTAGGGCGGGTTTTCAGAATTAATCTTTTTCAGAACGATTTCTGTAATGTTCCCGCGTTTGGATTTTATTTATGTATGCTTATTAAATTGTATGCAGTGTGCAGCTCAGGTCATTTTGGTCGTCTTTGTGGCTCAATTGTGGGGGACTCACCCCTTGTCTTTTGTTGCTACTCGATCTGCCGCCCCTTTCGTAGAATTAAACTCTCGACTTTACGCATTTTTTGTGATGTACGTGAATTACACAGTTAGTTTGTGGTATTTTAAGCTGTGTGTGTTTATTTTGTGGCAGTCTTAAAAAGCAATTCGTATGATTGAGGTGACGAAGTCGGTATCGCCAACGTGTACTATCCGTGAGCTCGACAAACGCATTGATTTCATTTATACTCCTGTTATTGGTATTGTGTGTGTGTGCGTGAACTGCAGCTGCAATTTTCATAAATATAGCTGTCTATGTTAGGAGGATTGGATGCCATATGGAGCACATCTGATGCAGCTCCAGCAAAACCGATTGCTCTCCTCAATCACTGTGTTCATATGGGTTATCTTCTTGCAAGTGGGATGTACCTGCCTTTGTGACATAGCATCACTGTTTTTCTTCCTTCTGATTTGTCGTATCACCTCTTCTAATGGTATGAGGAAAGAGCAAGCTGCTAATCTGCACTACTGCTATTTTGAGCAATGTTCTCCCAAATTGCCAGATTCGGCAGCTAGTTAAATCCTTCTTTAGGTTCTAACTACTGGGTGGCCTGTTGCAGAATCGGGTGTTGGTAATGTAATGAGGCGTTTGACATCCCAATACCCTCTGAATTCCTACTGCGGTGAAGTCCCGGGTGTCACTACCATGAACAAGTCTCAAAGAAGCATTTAGAGCGTTTAGACTAATGTCTGCCTCTTTCAGGAGTACCTGGTGCCACTGGATACAAGTGCAGATGGTGAACACTCCCTGTTGGATAGTTCTTTTGAATCTGATGCGGGATCAAAGGAAACTGAAACACCAAGAAGCTATAGCCACTTTCGAGGCATCCACTGCCTACCAACACCTGAGTCATCATCTACTCGAGCATCACCGTTGCCACAAATCGCTTGGGCAGACCCGCAGAATGTGTGGGGACTGATGGTGCGCAAGGATGTCATCTATGAGCACAGTGCAGCAGTTCTAAATCAACACCCAGCACTGCAGCCACGGATGCGCACCATATTGCTCGACTGGCTAATAGAGGTTGGATTGCATTCTGATTCTCTTGTGAGATTTCTCTGTTCGTCGCGAGACAACTATGATCATGAGCGACGCCACAGGGTAGGACTTCTGCGTTCCCACTGTCCTACCCTGTGGCGTCGCTCATGATCATAGCTGTCTTGCGATGTAAACCCACAAATTATTATTGTTATTATCTGTTTGGCATTCCACATGTTACCGATGTTTGACCATGACCATGGTACTCGACTGTAGGTGTGCGAGGTCTACAAACTGCATAGAGACACCTACTATCTGGCACAAGACTTTGTCGACCGTTACCTCACAAAGTCCTCGGACCTTCCCAAGAGCCAACTTCAGCTGTTGGGTATCACAGCACTATTTCTTGCTGCAAAAATCGAGGCATGTTTCCGTTTGGCGTTCCCGTGTATATCGGAGTCTCCGAACCTCTGTCTGATAATATTTGCTCTGCAGGAAATCTACCCACCAAAACTAACAGAGTTTGCCTACGTCACTGATGGTGCCTGCCAGGAGAGTGAAATTCTTGACAAGGAGCTCTCCATTCTCATAGTAAGTTTGGAACTAGTTGTCTTAACTGCTTAGGTGTCTTAATCTCCTTAACCTGATTGGACTGTGTGGAGTTTATTCATTGCTCTTTTTGTGTTTCAGACATTAAACTGGGACCTGACACCAGTAACGGTAAATGGGTGGCTCAACGTGTTCCTGCAGGTCGCGGCTGATACAGAGAAAAGGGAAACTGGAACTACGGATGAAAACTTCCTCCACCCAAAGTTGTCCACCTGCGCTTTTTCAAGAGTGTCACTGGTAACACATGTTTAGTTATTATGCATAAAGTGACTTGCGGAATCCTGGCAGTTTGTCTCGGTTAGTGCATATATCTTGGAACATCTTGTCGTACCAAGAGAGCAGCATGCGGTGAGAAATGACTACGGTAGAAAGTCAAACTATGCAATCACAGGATATTCAGATAATCGATAACAGATGTCCTCAGTCCTTTTTTGTGTGGACCTTATTTTGGAATTTGTAAGGTGGGCTGACCCAGTGCATAAGACATTGTTGCTACATTTTGCTTTACTGACCCTTTGGGGCAGGTAGGTGCCCTTGCCTGGTTTGTAGCTCATTTAGCTTGCATTAATTCGACTAAGTTCATTTAAACAAAGTTAAACTAGTATATTCTGTTGAAATCCTGCAGCATTTGGAAAAGTATTCTGTGTTTTTCTTTAATCTGCATGCACAGATTAAATGCTGATTAGGTGGGACTAATCTATGTAACCCTTTCAGTTGGTGGATCTCTGCATGCTGGACATTGAGTGCCTCCAGTTTTCCTATAGTATCATAGCAGCAACTGCACTCCATCACATGGTATCCCCTGCTGTTGCATCAGCTGTTTCAGGTATGTTCAAAACGAAAGCAGTTTCTCTGGCTAAAACTTGGTAGTATCATTAGACCTTTGATATAGCCGAAGTGACATATGACTGTTTTGCATAGCTTCTGTGTCTACTACTATTGCCAGCAACTGTTAGTAGAGCAACTGCACGGGCTCGGGACTACGCGAAAGTGTGGGCAACACCCGGGCCGGGTTCGGGCCAAGCACACGGTCACCAGGACGAGCCCGGTCGGGTACACATTACGAAACGCTGGGCATGGTTTGGGGCTGGGTCAAAAAAGGTCAGGCTCGGGCCCAGAAACACGACCTGTGTAGCGCTCTAGCTGTTCGTCCTCACAAACTTTGTCACAGTCTTGTGGCTGATGGAGGTGCCACAAACTTCTTGAAGTTTTCATGCTCGTCTGTTAGGTTTGCTGTTTTTTTTGCTTTACAAGGATGTCTTGTCATACCGTAGGTTACAAGACAGTGCAGCTGCTTGAATGCATTGAGTGGATGGCCCCATTTGCAGCCATTGTTCATGAGGAGCTCAAGCATGGCACTCGTACTGCGGTTAGAGACAGTCATGAGATCCAAATACACCATGTCAATATCCAATTACTGGTATGTACTGCATCATTTTTAAGTGCAAGCTACTAATGATAGCAAGACTACCTGAACAAGCTAACCAAATCGTTTTGGGAACTGCATGGTTGTCTATACAATTTTCTCAAACGCCTCGTCTTCATAACATTTGCACATTTTTTAGCATCTCTAACACTGCTGTAAGCTAAGCTTTGCCTGATGCTTGTAGGCGTGAGGTGAAGCAGACTTATAGGATAGCAGTACAGTTGGAAACTGAAACGTCAATAAAGTATGAAGATCCAAAATATTCAAAAGTTCCAATATTTTCCCAGATTAGCCTAGTTCATCATCTGCTACTGCTAGCAACATCACCTTCCTCTAGCGCAGTGCAGTGAATGATGGCCTTTGTATCTTAAAATGTGTAACATGTAGCTGAGCACAATTGCTGCAACTTTAAGAAGACACATTTGGCAGCAGTGGTTGCAGTAGCCACTGCTCCATTAAAAGTCGCATCATCATCATTATCAGCAGTGGTTGCAATATCGGCTTCAGCTGTTCAACAGATTGGACAAGAACGATCTTAAGTCTCATTGTGGTTTTCCCTCACCCAACCCTAGGACAAAGCATTCTGTCTGAAGAAAGAGTACAGACAGAACAGCACGCCACAGAAGCGGGACAAGACTGTATCTTGCGGCCTGGGTCTTCTAACTCCTCCCCCGCCTGAATAGGTTCTTCGTTAAGAAATGCTAGCAGGTGGCGCAGCAGACCTTTCATCTTTAGTGGTCGCGCGAAGTGCTTCCTGCTCAATGCGAACAGGACAAAGTAGGGGCATTTGAACTTGAACTCTAGTCTTGTAGCCTTGAAACTATTTTGTATTGCTACAGTACATATCATACAAGGGGCTACAATTCGCCGTGACTCTGTCAGTCATTATTTTAATGCTTGCTGTACAGCCAGATGGTGCAGGGAGAAGCTCTTTGTATCAGTTGGGTACTCCTTATTGGTCCATGGCAGTACAAAGTGTGTGTCACTAGCACCATCATTCATGAATGGAGCAAATGTTCACTGTGCATGATTTTGATGAGGCCGCCTCTAAGTGTAACACTTGAGGACTTTCGGAATGTGTGGTTGTAGGAAGAAAAGAAAAAAAAAAGGTGCTATGGGTTTCGCATTCTTAACGCTTTTATGTTTTGGTTCACAATTCATTTTAAAGTAAGTATTCTGCTGCAGGACATGGTTTAACTTGTTTTTTTTTTTTTTTTTACAGATTTTTATGTGTGGGCGCCTAATAATCTATTACCCCAGTTTTAGGAGAGTAGTCTTTTTAGGAGTCTTACTTTAGTACGTAAAAGAGAGGGCGGGCGGAAGCTGGAATGTACAGAGCGTTAATGCTTGTTGCCTGTGTTGCTTGTTACACAAATCAAAATCTCTCCAGTGCTGCTTCTTGCACTTGGGAGATAACATTGCAGCCATGCCGTGTTTTCAAGCGCATGTACAGGTTATTTTTAAGTGATGAGGTTTTCGAACAACAGAATTGTTGTTCGAAGCAAGCAACAGGAAACTTTTCTTCAAGGTTTAGGTTCGCGAGACCTTCACTCGCTAAATCTTGTGTTGCTGTATAGATAGCCGTTTTATTCTTCTTGGTGGGAAATTAAAAGCCTGCAGTTGGTTTACTGTGTACGTGTGGGACTTTGTGGGATTGTATTTGCTGCAGTACAATGCCTAACAAGTCCAAGATGAGAGGAGGTTTTTTTTTAATTATCCCCACTCCCAAAAGGAAAGGAAAACTTCGTGTCTCTACAGGCAATACGAGTGCAGAAGAACAAGTTTGTGTTCTTGTTGAGCTGCTGGCATGCAGGTAGCATTTTTTTTACACACTTTGCTCTGTGTCCGGCAGAAGTGACCACTTTAGCTGCACTGTAGTGTGTGGACTTCCCCCAAGTTTTCAGTGGACCGCTGTGCCATTGGCATGGATCTCTCTTGTCACACACAGAATGTGCTCCTTGTCTGAACGTGATAGCAACCGCGAGTTGCAGAAAATGTTAATTGTCTGTGTTCAGCGGAAAGGCTCAGTAAAACTCTTCCTGAACTCTTTGTTTTAGCTTTTGCTTCGTGACTGGCATGTTTTAATGCTAACACACAATGTCTGGGTATGTGTTACACTGGTATGTATTTATTTTATGAGAGTTGTGTCACTGCTACGAGTTTGTATTGGGCACGGTGTGTGGGAGACGTGGGGCACAAAATCCTCACTAGTGTATGCATGCTATTGGTATACTAACACATTTAAAACTTTAATTTGTTTGGAATGGGCCCATTGTTTGTTCATGTTAACAGGAAGCACTGCTCACCAGTTCTTACGTGCTTCAGCCTTATGTTCAATGACTGACTGCAAATAAATATAAATTTTTATACGTAACGGTATTGTACAAGCTGAATGCATGACGTTGAATGCATTTTTAGTTCCCCTTTGCTGGGAATGCCACAGCTTCTTCTTTGCTCAGGAGAAACGGTATTGAAACCTAAAGTACAAATATATATTTTTCTGTCTCGCAAGTGCCCACATCATGTCAACACGCTGTTTGATGGTGCAATAGCAGTTTTTCGTGTTGAATGAGTGGATGTGAAAAGCAGTCATTCCTTTTGAAGTGCTGGCAAAATAAGTGTGCACCGTGTGCATAGCAGTTTTGTAAAAGGGGGAGAAGATTCACTTAAATGCCTCTTTCTGCTCACTGTATGCTGCATCATTAAAAATTTATGGAGGCAGTAGGTTTCAATTGCAACATCACAATATTTGTGATCAGTTGTGTGGTGGAAAGGGTCTGTATAGCAGATTTCTATTCTGTAATGTTGATCTGTAGGTGCATGTAAATATGCTATGATCTCTGTCAAAATGAGTTTTCTCTTTTAATTGTACTTAGGGTGCCATTTTTACCTTGTATGCGCTCTGTCTCGAGGGACCAAGTGTGGGGTGGATGCTATGTAGACAGTCTTCTCTCCAAACATTCTTTAGTCTTTGTGCTTGTACAACTTTCGTATTAAAGAGCAAGTCACACAGTGGATGTAAAGTGTCTGTGTTCATTGTGACAAGCTTTGACAGTACACCAAACAACGTGGCAATACTGAAATTTAATGTGTGATGGCTGTTTGACCTAGTTTAAATGCACAGTGCAAAAAGAAAGACATGAAGCTTCAGTGATCAATAAAGGTGCTGGCAAGATTATCTGGTTTGTGCCCTAATCCATGCTCATAATAAGTGTGTCCTGTCAAAACAGCATTAATATATGATAAAATAAGGAGTTTGGTTGCTATGAGGAGGAAGCTGCTGCAACCAGTCCCCTTTTGCCTACAGGTGCATGTTTTTGAATGCTGTCATTCTTTGCAAAATGGAACAGATGACATGCCAGCCCAACCAGCATTCTTGTGCATAATTTTTTGGCCAAAAGAGGGCTAAAGGTCCCCAAACATACCCCATATTTGCCAGTGGACTTCATGGTCTTCCTCAAATTCAAATCTGCACTCAAGGGGGAGTGTTTGCACATGGTGGCATCAATGGAAGCAAATGTTATAGCGGTTCCTAACAGCATTACGGTCGACGATTTTGCAAAGGCATTCCAGAGCCTGCATGATCACTCCCTTGAGCATGTGATGAGGGGAGGGCTGTATGTAGAAAGTTAATCAGTTACTAAGTAAAGTAAATTTTTCTGGCTGAGTTAAACGTTTAATTTTGGGGTAGTCCTGAAACTTCAATATTGAACTGACTGTGTATATGCAATTTCCTTCTGGATCAACATATGGTTAGATAATACATGCAACAACCCATCCTGCAGCCTTCATAGGATAACCTTAGAGATAACAGACTACTCCCATGCTGTTCTGTCGGTTCTGTTTGATTCTCTGACTGTACGGTTCCATGGCTGTGTGTAACCATTGGGTTGTGACTGAAGCAGCACCTACTGCTGGAGATGTGGTGACACTTCTGGGACACCTGTGCCAGATTTTAGTAATCCATAGCTGAAAGGTGTCTTTAGGAGTCGGTGTTTCACTTGCATCAAGTTTAAGCCCCTTATCCGCCAATATAAACTGGGACCACTACACACAGGACTTAACCGGCAAAGTGAACCACACACAGAAAAAGCACGCAGGCTTATTCCTCATGCTTACAAGAGAAACACCTTTGTGTCTGCTTTATACAAAAATCTCAGTTCACGGCATATCTAAAAGCACGGTACATCAGCAGACAGAAAATTTAATTTTATCATCCACGACTTACAATTACAGCAACATAAAGTATTATTATTCTATTAGGTTTCTCATACAGTGCTATTGCATGGAATTGGCTACTACCATATGTTGTGAATGTGGACAGCATCAAGTATTGTGGTCTGTCTTGTTACTTTTTGTTGCGTACAAATATTTGTATACTTTTCTGTTTCAGCCCTTGTGAAGAGAGCGCCAATGTTTCTAAATAAAAATAAAAAGGGAAGCAACAAGGAATCCACTTTTTCATGCCTTAAGGGCTTTCCTCTAGAAGTGCTCCAATATCTACCCCTCACATTCACAAAGTTAATTGAAAACAGCTGCAATACTCTCGTATTATATACTTTATTAGTGAAGTAAATATTCATATATTACACTCTGGACACAGAAATTTTTGCACAGCCCTCACATTGAAAAGCATAAAAAGTTCAGAAAGCTACACAAGAGACAAAAGTATTTGCTACTTTTACTCGACACGTACAAGCAGCTGTATAGAATGTCTCTTCAACAGTGGTAAGTTTTTTTTTTTCCTTAGGTGCAGCCCTTGGCATTCAGAACGTATATTCAACAAGATATCACGAAAGGAAATATAAATATGGAATTTAAAAACTGGAATAGGTACCATTTGACAGAGCTAGTGAAATGCAAATCACATAACAGACTGTTTTTTGTAAAGTCACCATGGAAGAACGGTCCTTGCTTGTAATTATGTCAACTCTCAACAGAGTATTCAGGGTTTTGTTTGGGCACCTGGTAGCAGGGTTGCTGACCCACGTATTGATGAGTTCCTGGGAAAATGCACAACTGCAAGATGTACAGTAATAAGCTGCAGATTATCTGTAGACAAAACCTTCCAAGTGATGGAGTGCGGCTGATCTGACATGGTATATCTAGAACAACGTAAAAAAATTGCTAAGAAATGTTACCATAGGAATCCGCAGGCAACTGACATAGTTCTTTCCACAGTCCACATAGTTCTTTCGATTCTGTAAGGAACTGTCAGCAGCAAGTGCATACAGCAGTGTGCACCTTTCCTGGGTACCTAATCGTAGTTTTGTAGCCCTTAGGTGTGGTAGTTAACATTCATTCATAGTGGAAGTGCACAATGGGGAATGGTCCAGAGCGAGTAAGCGCGATCATCGTCTGTCATATACAGGCAATCTTGCTGCTAGGTAAAATCTGATCCATACTGCTTTCTAAAAGTGTCAGTGGTTCACAAAAGCGACGTTAAGGAACTTAAGGTCTTTCGTGGAAGAATGTAATGACTCCAGGACACGATTTTCAGTTTCATCTATGCAATAAATTATATGAACAGCAAGTTTTCCCATGCCTTTCAACTTTGACTAGTTCACATTTGTGATCACATCCCACAGAATAGCTGTCTGAAGGTGCAGTCTACCACACCGTACTATCCTGCATTAGCCAGCATGCCGTACTAGAGCGAGGGACACCAGCATGCCAGAAAACCCCATAGTTTGTTGCATGCCGGATTGTTTCCCGGGAAAAAATGAAGGAACCACTCACAACAGAACACAAAAGGGTTGCATTCAAAGGCAGTCGGGTAACTGGGGAAAACCACGAAAAGGTGTGGACTTATTACCTTCACCCAGTAATGATGTTCATGTCACTGTATGTCAACACCAAGCAGACATGCCTGGAAATTTTCTAGTCCATCCTGCCATTCCATGTTATGGATGAAGGAGGAATGCCAGGCACTTAAAACGTACGTGAGGAGCTGAGCGGTCACACCTGCAGTTGTTCAGTCATCTTCAAGCTTGAAGTTTTAAAGCACCTAGATGGAATTGGTTGCAATGTCAGTGCTACGGAAAGAGATTTCGGTATTCGTTGGAGCATGCAGGAATGGGTTAGGAATCAGCAGCAACTCAAGGCCTGCACCATGGATAACGACATTTCCACTCTGAGGAGAAGGAATGTGCCATCTAGCGATGACAACAAAAAAGAAACGAGAAAAGTTTCCAGATATGGAGTCGGAACTTTTATCGTGGGTTGCACTCCAACGGAAGGAGGGTATCGCAGTTTCTTCCTCCACTACCAAGATACACGTTGAGCAAATAATCCAAGGGAATGTTGAGTTGGGAGACTTTCAAGCATCCAACAGATGGCTAGAGTGCCTCCTGAAGAGGCACTGTATTGTTAGCAGAGTTGTGACAAGTGTGGCGCTTTCAGTCCTTCGGAATGCAGGTTCCTTATGTTTAAACTTTTTTGACTTCCATAACTCTGACATCGAAGATGTGCAGGCATCCTGCATTGGAACCATGTACGAGACACATCTGTAGGCTTTCAGGACATTTGACCTCAAAGGAGTAAGCAAGTCATGTGTAAGACAACTGGGAGAGAGAAGCTGAGGTACACAGTCGTTCTATGCGTGATGGCAGGCTCAATAAATATGAAACTGATGATTATCTTTAAGGGACTGAAGAATGTTCCAAAAGCTGAGTTTCCCAGGGAAGTCGTAGTCTCCATCACATTGGTGCGGAACCAAGTATCTTTGTTCCACATCAGATTCTTGCGTCGTGCGCAGACCCACGGGAAGCCTGGAAGAGTGCACGATGCACATCCGTTTGCACAAAGCAACAACGGCAAGGAAATCATCATTCGATTTCAGTGAACTTTCTAGGCCCACTGACAATGAGTCTGATGATAGAGACAATTCACGCTATCACTTTTTTTTCGATTTTTGAATTTCACAGCATGCCTACATGGTCAACTTCAAGGAACCTGGAAATTGGTTTCGCTCACATTATGCTGCATGCTGGCTAATGCACAGGAATATGGTATGTGGCTAATATTTTTTTTCGTAACAGCTAATAACTCATCTATCACAGTGTGGATAGAAACTGGAATGTATACGATACCTCTTGACATAGCATAAAGGCTGTACCAGCTAAACAGACAAAAAACATCAATTTCTCCTAATAATACCAACTGAATACTGTTTATAATCCTGCCCATTCACAAGATTTTTTTTTTTTTGTGTCCTGTCAATGACTAATTAGTATTACACCATTCTTAAAGTACAGTCGACCACCGTTTATCCAGTCTTGATTTAGCCAGATCCCCCCCATCCGGATTAAAAACTCTGGAATGGAATTCATTCCATGTATTTTGGCACCCCTTATCTGTTGGCTTCAGTTTCTGGAACCGGACACAATTTTTTTCAAATGGCTCAGGGAAATACCCATGAATCACCTCCTTTTATCCAGAAGGAAGGACAGAGGGTCAGTACTCAACCTGTATTCAAGTAAAGGATAGTCTCAGCTAAGATCCCAAGTCATCACTTGTCTAACGTGCCCTCTTTCCACCTGTCCTGGTTTCCAAAGAGATTCCCAATGGTGGTACCACTTTGGTGATACTTAGCATAAACTTAGTGTACTCCAGTCCAGTTATCAGGCATCGACATGATCATACAACAGCTTGTTGATCTCTCTATTTGCAATGCCACCGACCACAAGGAACCAGTATCGGCTAAAGTGAGGATGAATGGGTGCTAGCGCAGCAAGCAAGGCAGTTATATTGCAAGAAGAACTGTCCTAGAGACAAGGACTGTACCCTTGCATGGTTATTGAGCTTATTTAGAAGATGTGGGTCACTCAAAGTGGACAGCTCCATAGTGGAGGGATACATTGGAGCAGATTAAGAGACTTAGACCTGTGTAGCTGTTGATGACGACCACATTATTAATAGTGCTATCACTGTGAACATCGATGTGGGTTTATCCAATTATAAGAACCAAGGGCCTTCTGCAGTCAGCGTATCAGAGGCCCACACTGCATTATGGACTCTCCTCACTTTATAAAAAGAAAAGGCCATTCTGCGAAGCTTGAATGAGATGGACAACTGTGGCAGTGCATTGAAGCAAGTATTTTTGCAGTTTCTGTGCCATTCTTAATAAAGTCATTTTGCATATCCAATGGCTGATTTCTGCTGATTTCATTTATGTAGATCCTGCACTATTCGGAAAATTTTGATGGGAACCGCAAGCTCCGGATAAGTGGGGGTCGACTGTACTGGTTTCAGCGTCACGGTATCAATTAGTGTGTGGCACAGTATTCCGAAGCAGAAGCGGCTGAGATGGTTGCAGAAATCTATCTTTCCTGTGGGACAAAATATGCCACAGCACTAAGATATAAGAGATAAGATGCACATGATCTTCACACCCATTTTTTAGCACTTTCAGAACGATCTCAGGGACTGCAGAAAATTCCCATGAAAGAGACTGCTGGATTTACTACATTCAACACTTGTCTAAAGATGCCTTAAAAATTTTTAACTTGTGCTTTGGTATTTAGGCTAATGTAGTAAGCATTATCCAGTCAATGCTCACAATTGTCAATTAACTATTTCATTTGTTGCACTGAAAAAATACTTCTAAGTGCACAGCAAAGTTGTAATCAACAATTGGTTGGCTTTATCCGCACACAGCTCTCAATATGTTCAACAAAAAAAACTTCACTTCAGCTAGGACACTTTCTACTCACAGGCTAAGAATGAGACACAAAGCAAGTTTTGGAGAACATAATAAATGCAGTGCTAAATCAGGATGACTTTCTCAGGCGTTACACATTTGGACTGTACTAGACGATGGCAACAATATGTCACAACTGGCTCTAAAATAATCTGTCAATAAGTGTACCCCTTGAAATCTCTCAGTGTACCCTTTATTTACATCCCACACAGTCGCATTCCCGGCAAGAAAAAAATATCCCCACGCGGCATGAAGTCACACAACACCAAGGCTGCTTCTCACTATTGTTTCCAAACTATGAAACCTTAAAAGTTGGCATCATTGGCAGCTCTGAGTGAACACCACCATCTCTTCCTCCTCTTCATCTTCTTCCTCGATTGTCGTCAGAAGACTTTGGCTTGACTCCAGGCCAGTGGCATGGGACTTGGCCTTCTCTGAAACGGGGCACCGTCCATCGCTGTTGGCAATTACTGACATGACAACTCTGTTACACAGGACATAAAGTGCAGCTCCAACTTTGTGATTGCTTCCGGTGCATAATGAATGCTGCCCCACAGTAGTAACTACTATAGTCCACTGGGTAGTGTGGGCCTGGCCACAAATAAACACTTCATGATCCTCGTTTAAAATATCTTATGGTAACACAATTGATTCGCATTGCAAAGCAGAGATGGACAGTATTTCATTAAACTGAATTTAAGAAGGTGTGGTCCACATTCTCTTATCTGGACTTCACCGATTTGTATCTTGTGCTCTCCTGATGTAAAAGCAAGAGGACTGATTTCGGCCCACACGTTTTACCTTAATTTATGCAAACTTGGTTTGCAGGAACTGTAGAAATTCTTGAAAAATCCACTCACACATAGACCACTCCAATTTCGGTTCAGATATATTAGCCAATACACTACCCTGAGAACACACATGGTCCCTAGGACAGCCTCAAACCGTCTGATTGTGACATCCTGAGGATGTCTCTTTCATGTCCTGTAGTGACGCGCCATTACCACACATCCAAGGGACATCACCATCGGATATTTACAGGATAGGAGATGCTCACATATATAGGTACCAGAGCCTTTCCACATCAGCTACGTTATTTACCACAAGCTTTAGGATGAGTCAGGCGCGATGACTTGCCGCAACTGTTAGCTAAACCACAATATTAGCGCTGCTGTTCGCTTATCCTTCGGCTATTTCCATTCAGATAGCCAACTTAGAATGCAGTGTCCAGAATGCTTAGAATGCAGTGTCCAGAATGCTTAGAATGCAGTGTCCATAGAGTCGTGACATGGTGAAAGCCTCCATTGAGACAGCCGCTTGCACATGTACATATGTATGTATCGTCATTAGGTAAGGGAGCTACCTACGAAGGTACTCCAATGCTGCGGATAGAGATTATCACTTTCGGATTATTCTGTTGTCTACAAGATGTTTTGCGTCAGAAACAAAAGTGTCACAACTATTTCATTACATAACTATTTATTACATCCTTCTACTGTCCTCACGGTTTGCTCAAGTGATTGATTTGGATGTGCCAGGAATGTGCTGGGGATAAATTGAGGACATGGTATAGTGCCAAAATGACACCTGCTGGATGATATCAGGATCAGATTTGACGGTCCCAGAGATGTCGCCAACATTCGTTGATGACACTCTAGGAACTCTTTGGGATGACAGTGTGTTCTTGGGGTACACTGGCCTCATTGTAATTTCGGTTCAGTGTTGAGAAAAGATGACCATGATGCCTAGCACTAAACTTGGCTACCTCCTAGTTGTACATAATCGAGTATGACAAAGAACGAACCTTTATACTCAAGGTGGGGCAACACCTGGATAAGCTAAATTTTCTAAACTTATCTAAAAAGCCTGTGTAACATGAAGGAGTACATAGCTAGCCACTACAACTACAACACATAGCCACTACAATTCACAGACATTGCAGGAATGCCAGCATGTGATGAATTCATAGATTTCACGCATGATGAAAGTGCCTTCATTGGCTATGAAATGTTACATTTCCAAACGCAAGGAGTGAAAGCGATAAAGAGCTGATCATCCAAAAACGAGAGGTGCCATCCAGACAGATTTTGGACGGATATTTGAGGCTATCTTCTCGCTAAGACTGCTGTTTGTGTACTTTAAGTAGGAATGGTCTTATCAACAGTTGACGATATCCTGGTACTGTGGATTTTCCGATATTTTGAAAGAGTTACGAAGTAGCACCACCTTGGAAAGGTATAGAAAATATCTGTGCAGTAATAAAGAAGAGACTGCAGAGTTTTGAGAGACAATTAACTTGGAGCAGCAAAGTAAGCGATTATGATGAAGCTTATACAACAGAAAGAGCCGGAGCGGGAAATGCTGTTTAATACTGTTCCAAGTAGCGAAGTGATCCAAAAGGAAACGGGATGCAAACACGAAAGCTCAGACTTGAGATCGAGCTAGCATGCCCTCTTTCGCCTCCCCTCTCCTTCACTGTTTTCCCTGTTAGTCCATAACAGCTTCCTTGAAATGGTCACACTGAGAAAAAACCCTTACAACTCATAATGAAGAGTTCTACAACAACCAAAATCAGAGTGGTGTTTGATATGCCACAATTAGAGCATTCTTCTGTTCTCAGAAGCACAGATGCCAAACAACCAAGCCTAATGGATTGCTTGAGGGCACAGAAAGCACTACCTGTAACTACAGCAAGCCCATTCCTGCTAACAGTTGAGCTACCCTACATTACAATTTTCGGACCACTGTTTTTGAACACTGATAAAGGGCTGGTCGCCTCTTTTACGAACTTCCTCTACGCCAACAACTTGCCCATTTGTACCCTAATCATGCAAGTAGCTCCTGAGATCACCCAGAGAGCTTAAGAAATATTACATCAGGGAGGCATGAACTTGACCATGTTGCCGTCTAGTGCTATAAAAGTGCAGAATGTGTTTAAGGAGAACAATGACAGCATTGTACGCAGCGTACATGAACTTTGTTTTTCTGAAGACCATCTTTCAAGCATTATTGTAGATCTGAAAGAAAAGGGTTTGGGTCTGTTCGGGACAAGACCCTTTTCCAGGAGTTGTGAAAGGCTTCCCAAGTGGCATGCCAGACTCATAGTGCATGTGGTATTCAGAACTACCAGACTTGTGCAGCATTTCAGTGGAGAGATGTTCGATACCATGCAGTGCAACAGAGTACAACCGCAAAGAGCGGATCTTCGTGGACAGTTCGCCATGTATTTATGATGCCTGTGCTTTTCTGCAGACCAGAAGACCAAAGAGCAAACTGCAACTGGTTTCCACCAAATCTAGTGCCATTCCACCAACAACACTCCTATGATTAGAGTTCACGGGAGCTTCGATTCAAGTCATTTTTGGTTTGTGGGCTCCTCAAGCATACTTTTTGGTTCATAGACCTGAAGTGGGCAGAAAAAACGTGCGGCCTACAGAGTACCCTAGCTTCTCAAGAGGTCACTGCTTTTCAAAAGTGAGAGTTCACTTTTCCACAACACACATGTGGTGTCATGTGGTGTCGGCAGTTGTGGTGCAATGGTTAATAGTACCTACATATACATTGTACCTACACAATATTACCTGCATACCTACTGTGACAGAAATCCAGACCTCTGTAGGTCTGGATTTGCATCACAGTGCCAACATAATTTTTTCCCCATGTATTTCTTCAGTTTTGTTGTTCCTTGACACTCTGAAGCCTATGTATTTGTCATCATCCTTTAACTCTGTATTTTGCTGTGTACCTCTCTAGTTCAGGAACGCTGTGGTAGTGGCCACTTTCGGTAGCTTTATTTTGGTGGTCCCAAGCACAAACAGAGAGATGTGCATCACATAAAAGTGTTTCAAACACACTTGCGTGACTGAATCAAACCAGCTACCCCAGTATGCCTGCTTGAGAATGCACACACATAAAGAGGAGAACAACTTTGTTAAACCAAAAGGGGCTGCATTGTACAGACTGGCGTTTCAATGGGAGGATTCCAAACATTTTTGTCCTCCAAGCAGGCTGTGCAAGCGAAATATGGTCAACGTCACGTGGGGAGCCATCATACTCAAATATTAAAATATTTACATTAGGATGTGTGATGCAGAAGTGAGTGGAATTATTAGATCAGATGTAGAGGACCTGCGGCAAAAGGTTCAGATTTCATTGTGTCCTTTTTTGTGCAAGGCACATTGAACAGGTCTAGATACCACAGCCCTCAGAACTCTAAGAAGCAAAAAGAAACATTCAAAATAAACGCCTGGAAAATGCACTCCAATGTCCTTTTTTTTCTTCTTTTTTTAGACAGATGGCAGAAGCAAAATTTTAGGAATTACGTATGCCCTGTGCTGCTGTAACCTGATGGAGTGGGAGTTTTATGCAATAACTTGGAGTCGTGGACATAAACCAAGCAGACTTCACGCGTGCAATAAAAGCCCATCCAAGTAAGGCTTGGACATTTCGTGGAGTTTACTTCAACTTGCATCTCTATGCAGCCGAGAAAACATGAGAGAGAATAAACTCGGGCACGCTACTACTTTCTTTTTTAAACACAAAATTACATAGTCTCTACCTTTTTGTTTCGTTCACAAGTGTTTACACACGCATTCCACAAAATATGAAACATATACTGGGTGATCCCTCAGTGACTAACCAGAATCTATAAAAATAGATAAATAACTTTGTGTCTTTCCCAGTTAGAATAACTGTCAGTAACATCTTCCAAGGCAACGGGGGCACCCATGTGGACGAACCAATGATAACCTAGCACACTTCATTATAATTAAATTTCATTCGCAAACATTTTAATTACAAAAGATTACTCTTTTTAATGCTTGGACCGTTCTTACTTTGTGGCAAAAAATATGTACAATTGCTAGTTTATTTAATGCTCAACTTTTGTGTTGTGGGCAATACAGAGGCTTATGCTAATTTCTGGTCACAACNAAAAAAAATATTTCCACATTTTTGAAACATCTGGACCATTAGTTGCAGTACAATCAGTGCAGAAAAAGCTATTGCCATCCACTGCGATCAATAAAGTAGATACAAAAGCATGATTAGTAGGAGAAAAAAGTCCCTGACACAGCATAAAAAGGCCGATTAGAGCAGAAAACACAGCCGACAAAGGGCACAGACATACCTTCCTAAAAGGTGTCAGCAGAACAAAGAGTATGCTGTGGGCAGACATGCATGTGATGCGGCACAAGGAATCGAGCCCCAGCGCTAGAAAGACAGGCAATACAGGGTGTGGGAGACCACATTCAGCAAATTTCCCCATTGGAAGGCCCCAAAGCCATACAATAAGAGTATTTAGAATGTGTTAGTGGGAAGCTAAGCAGCATAGTAGGCAAGCACTGGAAAGAAGGCTGATAGCATTAAATAGCGTTACAGGAGACAAGAAAGCCTAAGAAATAACAGCACACCATCATGAGCTAATAGCGCATCTGTATAATAGTGCACAGTAGGAAATCTATCCGGAATTTCAGGTGTACTGCATGTTTCGGGGAGTTGTCGCTTATATCTTGCTTGCAACAAACACACGCAAAACAACTATAAAGATGGGACCGGCAAAACATGGCGACATCACATCAGTTATTAACATGTCCTATCACAGGCGAGCATGGAAGGAATACAAAATACACAGCCACGTGCAAGACTCGCAGTATACAATACAAAAGTTACGGTCTCACCTTCTCAAAGATTTTCTCTGCTGTGTTACCATTAGGCCAATTACTCTTACCATGGCAGTAATATCCTTTAGACATCTTTAAAACACAATGCCCACAACGAGCTACGAAACTAAATACCTGAGAGTGACGTGTCAAGTGGCTTTCCCTACTACCGTAGTACCAACAACCTTAAAGGAGCATTCAAAGAGATTTTCACAGGCTCAAACATGTTGTTAGTTTGTTAAAAAGCACACAAACAGCTTGCACATAAAATATTTTAATCGAGCAACGTGTAATAGTATCGGCAATATTTGGGATGCTCCCGGCAGCAGTGAGAGGCTACCCTGCCCTTAGTCTGCAAGCCATTCTCTCACAACTGACATAAAATATATAACGCGCCCTCTTTAGCTCCGAGAATTTCATCTTCTACCAGCCCAGCGAGGCAAGACTTAGCAAGACTTAGCCCTCTCAGAGATTAATAGTGGCTAAAGCCACAGGTGCATCTCAGGAACTAACGCGACGTCTTACCACATACCCGTGATTTCCAACATACTTCCCATAAAAAACTGCTGCGCAGCGGTTACTGATCCCACCAGCAACAACAAGAACAGGGTATCTTTCTCCAGTCTTAGAGTGCTCCTTTAAGGTCGTAGAGCAAGTCACGCTTGTGCCGTAAAAGGTCATCACAGTGCATATAGACAGACTTTGAACGCTCACCGTTGCTGTTCAGTGCTTTCACTAAAATGTGCAGGCCAATACCCAAAAGGCAGATTAGCAGGCCAACAACATTCATAGTGTTCATCTCGTCACCACTGTAGTTGACGGCGAGATACAACGTGCATACTTCCTGGGAAAAAAGAAGAAAAGGTTCACTAAATACATTTCACCCAAAAAGCATAAACTTTAAAAGCTTTGAATCCCAAGGATGACTTGCATTATTCTTGCTGCTGCAAAGTTGCATGGGACACCAACATTATCAGTGCTATATGACATCAAAACGAAAACCAGCCTAAGATAAAATGGCCTAGGCTAAATATGGCTACGCAGCTGGACATTCCAGAATTTGCAATTTACACTTTTTCATTTTTTTATGCTAAAATGAGACTAATTTACCTTACTATAGCTTACAGACATTTGTAAAATGCAAGAGCTCAATTGATTGCATGTATGACATTCTTGTATGCTTCCTGTACCCTATAGCATTCCACCACAACAAGAACACTTCATAGTTACATATTTTTTAAACGCATGCTATGCAGCAATCACAAAATGCTGATTTTAGCAAACATTTGACCGGTAACAATATTTACCGCTCAGAAAATGTCCAGCAAAGGAATCGATGTACAAAGATTACTGACCTTTATTATGCCAGCAATGGACAAGGTGAGACTGGATGTGTACGTAAGAAGCAGGTATTCACTGAGCTCCATAAAAAATGCTAACAGTGAACCCGTAAGCAGGTACGACATCGTCCGCATGAGTGCTCCACTCTCTCTGTTGCGAAACACTTTTTCTGATGTGGCTATGAATACACCTGAAATGATACATTGGACAGCACATGCATATTTCAATAACTACGTAGCGCTCGTTCACAGGCAGCCATTGCACAGCCAATTGACACAAACAAGAACCGTTAAAAGGAATTAAATATAAAACAAAATGATGCAGGATGAACTGAAGCAAAAAGTTGCAGAGCGAAGCTGCAGAGATTTTCAGAATGATGGTGGCACCTCAAAAGAGGTGTTTTGTGACAGCTGTCTACATGTTAACATTGTTCTCTGCAGTCTATAAAGGGTGCTAAAAACCACTTAATGGGCAACAAGTCCTTGCGTCCAACCTACACTTGACTACGCGAAACTGTGCCACACTATCATCCCTGCTGACGATAACTGCACAGCAGGGCTTCAGGATAAATGCCAAATTTCTCCCCTTCCTGTTCGTTGCACTCTACAAAAGATTATGGCAATTGTGCTGCACTCCTCACTCCAATAAAGAAAAAGGAACCTACCTTCAAAGCTAATGGCCAACGGTAGTAGACCCAGAATCATCCATGGCTGGACATGAAAAATCATGTCAATTGGATTTCCCAGGCCTAGTGAACAAGACAGCAAGATGTAAGTTTGTTGAAAAGTTATCCTCAGAGAGTAGTAAAGTAAATGTACACAAAGGTACACTTTCTTTCTCGCGTCATTGCAAATGCGACGTTCATTTGGAAAATAAATTAAAATAACACAAGCAGAGCTTCACAAATTTTGCTACCAGTAAAGCACAATGCAGCTACGTTTTGGAATAACTAGTTTCATCTGAGCTAGGGCACCTCACCCTACAATGCTGTAGCTACACACGTTGTAGGCCTGATAAATACGAATGATGATGGAAAGGCTGACATTAAAAAGTGTCAGTCTTATGTGTAGACACTATGTGTGTAGGCACTAAAAAAGTTAGTTTTGGGTGCCTAAAAGGCACAGGAAAAGCCATATTTCAGGTGCTGGCAATGCAATCATAGGCACAACAAATTATTGCACTCTTCTCTATCCTTCATCTGTAAGACAGACCTTCGGTCACACTACTGTGACAGCCATTTTTGAGGCACGCGAGGAAAGCTGAAGGAATACCTGGACAGCAGATTCAACTACTTTTTGTATGTTTCTTGACTGAAAACAGAGGAGAATAACAGCATTTATTGGGATTCATCACTGCAACAGCTGGACCATGTGAGCCATGGTAGTTAGCCTGTGAAGCTCTCATCTTTTATCGACGAAGTATGCACGCAGCATTTCAACTGCAAGAAACTGCATTGTCTTTCATCCTCTCTTTGGGGGTGGATTTCAAAGCATCATGTACCTAAATGATTAAAGAAAAACAAGAAAGTTCCAGTAACAAAAATAAAGAAGAAAAATGTACAAGTCGGGGTTCTACGCTCTGAGTAGCTGCTGCTTGAGGGAAAGTGAGAAGGAAGCCCCATTTAAAACAGAACGATCTAAGGCAACAATGTTGCACCTTTCACACATTTCGTCTTTCTAAATTCATTATACAGCTGAGAATTATTTCGAGGCACTTCGGCAAGTGAGTTCACGGGACTTCAGTGAATCTTACTCCAATCTGTTTCGAAACAGTGATTTTAGGCAGTTTTTAGAGTAGAAATGAGTTTTAGGCACCAAAGGTAAGCTGAAATAGGCACTCAAAGGCAACACAAAATCAACATCAATAAGGTCGGTCTTGCATAATTTATGCTCTTGCGTTAAATAGGCATTATTAGCCTCAAAGGAAGAAGGGGGCATTTCCCTGGAGATCCGTGGTCTACTTATGAGCAACAAAGTTACATTCACCAATCAGCGACAAAGCAGCAGCTAACAGACCAAGATACAGCACTCCTTTTTGGAGATCCGTACAGCTCTCTGAAGTTTCTGAAGCACAGCAGTTCTTTTACAAAACTATTTAGGGGCCCAAATATTTTCACGGACGGCTGTCAACAGCGTATGGCAATACGAGGACACAATGAAATTTTGATCAAGGGAGATGCAATGTATATAAAATAGCCCTCCTGAGATGCACTTCTTTGATGTTACTGCACAGTTGGTTTAAAAAATATTCAAAACTTGTCAAGGTGGGCCAAGGTGCAGTACACTCATGCACCTTGGTACACACGAGGATATAACAGGCTAATCAAAGAAAAAGCTCAGCTTCATGATTCTTTAGTGGTGAAATTACTTGCATGTTGCTGTGAGTACCATTACTAAAGAATTTTAAAAACATTTTGTGTTTATTTCTCCTCCACCCTTTTTCTTTTCATTTCTAGACATTTGCAGCTTGCATATATTTATAAGTTTCAGTTATAGCTTGGGCCCTCTGTGACCTATATGTAAATCCTTATTTCAGGACCACCTTTGCCATAATTTCTTTGCCTAAGTCAATGAATAGCTGGCTCAAGGTAGGAGATGGTACTGTGGCCTGAGGTACAAGAGTTTCTACATTAAGGTAAGAGATGTCTACCAGTGTGGATTCTAATTTTTAACTGCCAAATGCAAAGCATCATTTCACTCATCGAGAGCAGCACGAGATACAGAGTGAAGCTGGTGCAACATATTCTAAAGAAATACAGAAATACAGCACAAAAGCAAACGAAAATCGGGCGATGGAGAAAAAGCAATCAGGCTTATGCCGTTTAAAAAAAATCTTTTAATTTACAATCTCTGTGTAAACATCCACTTGATAAATTCATCGGCCATGGGACTAATGACTATATCTTGTGGCAAGGCGTTCCAGTCTAGTATGGTACAAGGAGAAAAATAATATCTGAAACAGTCACTCTTGATAGTACAGGGTCTTATCTGTTTACACAGCATTTGCCAAGAATGCTTTGCAACAAAAGGCTGCAGAGAGGTAAGGACCTCCATCTGTCTTCAATTGGTGGTTTAACAGCAAATACACGAATCAAAGTCTGCTGATCCTTCTTCTGTCCTCCAGAGTTTCTAGCCATGCTTCACCATATAACGACGTTACAGAGTCCTGTTTCCCAAACTTATTGAATATAAATCTTAAGGCCTTCCTTTGATGACCACGATGCTGATTCAGATTTATTGGCCTTGCTTTGAGCTTGTTCAAGTTTAGGAACAAGCAAAACACTGAAATGCCCATACAGACTTCTTTCTTGATACATGTATGAATATGCATTTGTCAAGATTTAAAGCAGAGTCCCACGTTGTACACCAGTCCTTATTCTTATTCAGACAGCTACTTAGTTCAAGCTTCAATTTCAAAAGAATTAACTTCGGTATGTAGAAACACAATCATCCGCGAAAAGGTGCACCTTTAGTGGGAGTCCTTTTGTGAGGTTGTTTATATAAATCAGGAATAGCAAAGGGCCCAAAACCGGCAATTGTGGGACACCAGAGTGTACTGGAGAAAACAGAACAATCTTATCCAACTCGGAATGACTGTTGTATGCCCGAAAAATGGCTACTGAACTGAGCCAGTAACAAACTGTTAAGCTTTCAAAGTAATTTAGAATTTGGAACTTGATCGAACACCTTGGACTGATCCAGTAGGATGATGTCCGATTGTCCATGAAAAAAGTTAATTGCCGTTGTTAGGTTGTGTATTGTTTTGACCAGATGAGTGACCCCTTGCAAAAACTGTGCTGTGTTGGAGTAAAATGTCCAGCAGTTCCAAGCAGCCCATTAGGTGTTTGTAAACTCTACTGTCCAGAATTTTACTACAAACTGATAACAACGATACTGGCCAATAATTCTGTACAAAGAGGCGATCACTCTTCTTGAGAACTGGGCTTGTCTTAGCTTGCCGTTACTGGTAGGGCCCTCTTCCCGTATGTAATAACTTTTTAAGAAATTACTTCCAAGTAAATGCTGCGCCACTCCACGCAACATTGGAGCAACTCTTTACGAATACCGTCAAGGCCAGTCACCTTTTTGCCATTGATAGAAACCAAAGAATTGACCATGCCGTACCCTTGCAAATGCAAAACAAAAGCACTGATTCATATGGTTCGCTATCTCCACACAATAGCTAACAATAGGGTCAGTTATGAATATTTTGTCGATACTGTTATGCAAAGGTGAAAGGAATCTCCAAAACTTAGCTGGCTCATTGGCAAGAAAGTTGCTCAATATTATGTTGACATATATAAATTTTGAGTTGTGAATCTTTTTCTAGAAATACTAAACAGATTCTTAATCTGTGAGGGCCAGCCCCATTTCTTCTCATCTTTTCTATTTTTTGCTTGAGCTCTAATGCCGCGAGTGATTCAGGAACTTGAACCTGCATGCTTGTCTCCTCGCACAGGCACAAACATTTGTTCTGCTTTCCTCACCTGGTCTACAAAATACGACCACACCTGATAAACAGCGCATGTGTGAACACAATTCAAATACAAAAGTTTGTTATACTTGCTTTCCATGAGGTCCATACCTCCAACACACTAACAAATTTCAAATACTATTTGACACAATTCTCAATCGGTGTAGCCCCACATTCAGTACTACCATTCTTTCCAGTTCAGGCATAGGTGTTTATTTTGGCACTTCTCATGCCATACTCAGTACGGGGGGCATTTTCCCATAATTTCTGTTGTATAATTTGCCTCATTTGCTTTAATAGCCCTTTTACCTCAGTTAATTTTAGAGCAATAACTTAGTTAAAGGTACCAACTAATTTTAAATTGAAATGCTACTTTTTTCCTACTTTTTTTGGTATAATTCTCAGTCCCATTTTCTCTGTATAGATCGTACCCCACAAACTTACTAACTACAGTGCATCAGCTTTGATACAAACACCCCGTATTTTTGTGTGCTGTTTATTTAAACTAGGGCCACAGCAAGATCACTTAAGACATGAGCTGTCCTACATACCCGATATACAGGGAGTCTTTTTTTAGGCACCACAGATCTTTTTTTTTTTAATCTATGAGAGCACCAGATATGCTGTCTGGATGTCATACGTAACCGGCATGGCAGACTTGGCTGATCGCATCAGCGTTTGAGGACTGATCAACTAGAATCCGACTAAACTGAACTATGAACCAACTAAACCAACTAGAAACTATGAAGGACGTCCGCCAGGCCCATTATGTGAGACGCTGAAATAGCATTTCTGAGGCTCCCAGGATTCCTATTTTAGGTCAATGGCGCCTAAAAAGAGACGCCCTGTATATATATATCTATATGTAAAACAAAGAATCATCATCATTATCATCCTACATACCCACTTCCTTGCGTTGCATAACAAGTTGAGCTAAAGTCCAACGAAGCCCTGCCAGGAATGAAGCACTAAGAACTAGCAGAAACCCTTCCAAGTTGAACTGCGTCGACTGGTAGGTGAACATAAAAAGCCCTATAGCTATGAGGAGCACTATTGCCACTAGGGAACAGCGCTGCAATTGAAAGAAAGCCAGAAACATCAGAGCACTAGAATGAGCACAAATCCAGAAGTAAAAATTTCCTACTAGGATTGCAAATTGCATTTGATTAAACAATAAAACACACTTTTCTTAACTAGCTGATGTCTTTCTGGCTTGTATGCTACAAATCAGGTAAACAGTAACATAATGTAACACAGTTGGCTGAGGCCACTTGCTAGCCAATCAGCTTCTCGCTCAAATTTTGGGCATGCGAAGCTCCTCTCTTCCGCTGTTACTTAACCTTATAAGGCACTCCTATCGGTGGCTAGTCAATGAGCACTACTGCAATGAAAGAAGGGAGATGGTGCAGGGAGACGAAGATTACCTAGACTTCAAATGCATGTACTTTTGCTATTACTGCTGTACTTAATCATCTTTTCATGGTAGCCCCATAACTGAAGTTCTTAGCTCAAACAGAAACCTTTACAGAAACCATCCGACAATTTCACAAAATTTCTTAGACTTGACTCTTGTTGCTGGACAGGATCTTTGCTGATCCCATAGAAAAAATTGTACCAAGCTGATCTTGCCTTTCTCCAGTTCTTATTCTAACCTGGTAAAATTCAGAATTATGTTGGCCCTATTGTATATTTACTACCAAAGGAACTCACGTTGTCACTGACAGTTTGTGGGATCAATACTTCAGCTTTGATGGGCTCATTGCTTCATGCACCTAAAAAATGTTATGGAATGCTCATTCTACTTTTAAGCACTGTGATTTTGATCACAAGAAAACAGGTGTAAAACCCCTATTACCACAAAGCATTCCACAATGTTATGACAATTGCCAGAGATTATAGCGTAAATGTTCCCATTTTCAAATCCAAACTCAAATTTCAATTAGCCCCTCATCTTTAGAAGCTGAAATAACAAGCACACACAATCCTCTGTCTGCTAAAAGTAGTCAATTTGGTTCTAATGAAATTCTGATGTTGCTGTGCGTGCCGGACAGAAACGACTAATTTGAAGAACACGCTTGCAACATTGAAAAGTTGACTGGGTCTTTATAATTGGCCACACACAACGCTGCCTGTCAGAGTTGCCTCCCCGATGCACAGATTCGGCTAAACCTCTGAGCCGGAAGTAGAGAGAGACAAACACTGTAGACTTTTATAAGAAACTATTGAATTTCGCTATTAGGGGCAATCTAATAAGCAGCATTTCCCTTTTTTCATTCCATCGTTCATGATTTGCTGCGTATGCAGCAACAACATGTGCTGTTATACTCTTCCAGTGTGCAAAAAATTTGTTGTGGCATACTTCTTGTCACTGTTTTTAGGTATTTAAGGTATTTAGGTAACTTTAAGCCTTACTGCAGTTTTTAGGTATCAGACCCATTAGCAAATTTTTAGCTCAGCCAGACATGCTTAATATTCTGTTTCTCGATTCTTCTGCAACTTAACCCCTGGGCTGACTGAACTTTCAACCAAGAAGTGCCTCACAAATCTTTACAAAATGCTCCTTTAGCTTCTTAATTTGCTTAGTTCCCATCACCAGAATTTGCCTAATTACTGTGAATGTTAACCCCCATAGCCCAATATGGAGCAAGGAATGCCATCATGACAAGAAATCTTAACTGTGTGTCTGAACATGTGATCTATGACAGAAAATGAATATTAAGGCCCCAGTGGCCCTTGATGTGTCCACCTTAGGCTTCTACCCATTTGTACAATGTTGAAGCCCACTGACTTTTGAGCTAGTTTGTATTTCATGACAAAAGTCTAGTCTCTGCTGCAGTAGACAGAGAACAAGGAGAGGATGCTGCTACTACAGTGAAACATAGGACTACCATATACAGAATGTACAGACATAGGATACTATAGTACAAGAAAGATTGGCACCACTCACAACTTCATTAGTTAACAATGAAACAAAATGTGACTAAGACCAACAAGCACCCAAATCTACGTCTCTCTCCAGTTTTTTCCCACTTCCCTGAGATTTATTTAGCTTTTTATCTGCTGCAGACGAATATGTATCATTTTGTGCCAGAGCATGAGGAATAGTAAAAAATAATAGGCTCATTCAGCCATAAACTGGAGATCACAGACAACCATGCTGAGAGCATTACATATGTCACGGGACTCAATAGATGTTTCCGAGCCTTGATTGACAAAATCTCAGGCTAGCAGGCTTCTTTTGCGATGGATTCCTAAGTTTTCTACCAGAACAGAAATTAAATGAGCAAATGCATTAAATAAGATGAATGTACATACCCGTTTTTCAAGCCCAAAAACTAGGGAGAATCCTAAGATAAAAATTATGCAAGTAGATTTTGTCATTGTGTATCTGCAATCATAAAAGAACGCGCATATAAATGAAGGCACTGAAACACGTCGGCAGTGTACGCAAGCACTACACTTGACTTTCCTTGGTACTCACAAAGAAACTGTTATAAATTCAAAGCTCCAGTTTGAAAAGCCTATGTCCAGTGCGCTGGCCACTCCTGTGATTGCCAACTGCTTGATGTACACTACCCACGAAAGCAAGATTCTTGGGTGTCCAGTCCATATCTGATATGCTTGGCGGATCAAACCGGACAACACAAACTTCACCACCAGGTGACAAATCACTACAGTGAGTGGAAATCGAAACTCCTGAAAAGAGACAAAAAAGACATGTTTTCTCTTACTGCAATAAGACATTTTTTCAAGGCAACTTCACCAGAACTGTCATACTCGAGAGATCTGACTGAACAGATGTAACTCTGTAAAGAGGTCAGACATCATAGGAATTGTTAGTTTTAGGAAATCTGTCACAAAACTTAGCTTAAAATATAAAACTAGAATGAAGGAAAAAAACAAAAAGAGAGATAGAGAGAAAAAAAAAAAAAGGCAAAGCTGGGTACAGCAGCTAGTAAGGTTCAAGAGTAATACAACTCGATACTAGTACTGTAAAGTGCCGAATATGAAAGGTGCTAAAAATGCAGGGCCCCATGACAATTCCAATGTAGTGCAAAGGCTAATGCAATGTAACCTCTCATACACACAAAATGACACAGGGCACCCTTGCTTTCAATTGTATGACACAGACCGCAGAAACCGTTTAGTCTTATTCTCGTGTTACACATAAGTAATGTATCTGAGCAATGACACTGCAGGCATAAAAGGATGCTACACAGATGTTCGAAGATAATCACTGGTTCTTAGAAAATCGCTGGCAATACTAGGGTCACCCCAGCTATTCTAGTGAAACCCGACGACATGTGGCTTATACCAATGTGTGCCGCGTGGGAATTACTTATCTTTCTGCCGCATACTTTTTGCTTATTCAGACTGATCATGCTGAACACGACACCAAAAAAATAAAGTCAAGCAAGCTTAGGTTATACTAGGTAGAGAATTACCTTGATGAACCATTTCTGATAGAATGTGATGCCGATGGAAAAACAGTAGTACAGCAAAATGAGTCCGACCGTCCTAAGAGCGATAGCCAGATACTTTACAGTGAAAACCCTATATCGTGAAGGTTGTGGAATATGTAACCCGGGGGTGTAATTATGACTGCTTGCAGCACTTTGAACAGGGCGGTATCGGAAGCATCCTAAGCGTTTCACAGATGCTTGTATGCCGTATGATGCAGTAGTCGGCATAATGTTCCAGAAATTTTTCTTCGACCAGCAACAATCTGTGGGAACACTCGGCACACACAGTTCCGTTCCACTTAGGTTCGCGCATGTGGACGTTGTGACTGACAATTGCACCGTCTCAACTTCACAGGAACAAGCTGACTGTCACCAATGCGTGCCTCGACGTATACGCGTATACAACTATTCAACCACAAACACCAAATTAATGAAACAGCCAAAACAAAATTAGATTGGATTGATTCCTTGACTATGCTTAAAAAGATGGTAGTCAAGGCGAGCCGCATAGGAAGCTTTCGGTTGGCCGTTCAGAGCAATTAAGAGCTCATTCTTATTGGCTGAGTGTAGATGCGCGTGTATAGTGCGTAGTGCCAGCGTGTCTCCCTTTCGAAGCTGTGCCAACCTGCCTGGAAATTTTAAAATTAGTTGGCTAACAGCCATTCATTTACGTCGTATAAAATTAATGTGCGGAAATTGCGTGGAACTAAATGAAATATTTGAACAGATTGTACTTCACTGAACGCACGTGTCACTAACAAAACAAACAAACAAAAAAAGAAAAAGAGCCACGTGTCGAGTTTGAGCTTTGAAGGAGAGCCTAGGCAAGAAGAATTCCACTGGTGGTTTCCTTTACATGATTTTCACTAGTTTTAGAAAATAACTTTGAGTAGCGCTGTCCCTGCGCTGTTCCTGGATATCACGGAAGGGAAACTGTTTTCATGCCAGATGACACCGGTTGAACAGCATTGCGCATGGAAACGAGTACACGGAGTTGACAAAAGAGAGAGAAAGAGGTTTATCACTATCGTCAATGAATTCTTGTTTTGTCTCTTTTTGTGTGTACGTGTGCCAAGCATGTCCCGACATGCAGCAGGCTTCTCGTACACGCAAAGATCCACTTTATGTTCTATACGTGCCGGCCGCTTACTCCTCATGCACTCGTGTTTGTCTCATAATCTGCCTTCACGGACACGCTAAAGTGACCAGTTTGAAATTTCGAAGCAATTTGGATTTGTTGCCTTATTTTTCTTTATCTCTCTCTTTCTTTTTGTATGCGGGCGTGTGTGCATATGTGTGTGCGCGCGAATTGACACCCTAGCCAGTATTTAAAAAAATATATTGTTAATAGAAATTAATCTGTCTAAATGTAAAATGATAATTCTGTATATGAACAGAACTGTCAATACGCGTTAATTCGGAAAATTTGGCAGTCTAGGGAGATCTAAGGATATGTCGGCGCCTTTGGGGAAATTCTGTTGGCAACGCTGAAGCACCCCTCCAGGCCTCCAGCGCCCACCACCAGACTTCAGTGAGTGTTTGGTAGTTGGGAGAACATTCTGTGGGGAACAGTTGGACTGGTCGCTTGTACTTCTTACCGCTCTGAACGATTTCGTGTAAACTTTCGGGAGAAGTCCTGTAAGATGTATTCCTTCATCAAGTTTGTGTTATTGTTAGTCGTCTGTGCCGCATCTGCTGCGAACGACTCATCGGTACGTACAGTTTTTTCTAGTACCTATAAGTTGTGCGTTCAAGTCATCACTTGATGTCAAACTGGCTGGCTTTCCTAATTCGGCTGGGCGAGGCACGAATTTTTGTACCCATGTTAAACGCGCAGTATTAGTTTCTTTCGTTAGCTCGACTGTATAAGTTTGTGTGTGTGCAGCAGTTTCGCGCCCCCCATCAAAGATCTGACACTATTGGATGTTTCTTTCTTCCTTTGTTTCATGATCGTACCAACACATTCATACTGCACGTTAGACTGGATTCTCGCAGGATTTGTTTAGTTTTTAACGCCATAACAGCCAGACTTGTTTATTTTATAGCGTCTCCCAGTTGGAGAGACTTTGGACAGGAGACTTCGGGTTGTCCAGATGTTGGGCGTGGCAAAAAAGTGATTATCTCGAACACATTTGATCCTCTTTAACGCCCGCGTACAGAAATGATTACCAAGTCCGCGGTCGTAATAGCGTGCATCTGTGGCGTGGGCACCGTAATGTGAGAAATTAAATTTTGAATGTGAGATTTTTCAATTCCGGAAACTAAGAAGATTCGTGATTAAAAGTGATTGGCCTGCCCGATGTGACTGCCAGTTGCCGCTTCTAAGTTGATTAATTTCCTGATGTGCAAAAGGATCATGGTCGTAGTAAATTTAAAATTCTAATTAACGTGAAACAACAAATTTACAAATTCTAATGTGGTTAAGGGCTGCTTTGCATGTACAGTGGAAGTAAATGCACAGGGATTCATGTCACACATGTAAAGCTTGGTTCAATTCCAGCCATAGCTATTTATATTAGTCAAAATTATATGGTTTGCGTAATATTTAGCATTACGCATAAACATTTTGGTACTGCTGTTGGTACTGCTGAGCTAAAGACGACGTTCCTCTGATCATTTATCAGTCCATCTGAGGTCTTACACTGAAGAGCGCGCAAGAACCAGTTTGGTAGGTCCTTGTGGTGTAGGAACTGACCCTCATCTTTAATCTGGTGCCACTTTTAAGCTGTGATAAAGAATCTGGGCTGAGGTTGCCCCCAACACACCTGTAGGTTGATAAAGTTACTTCCAGTGAGCCTCTTGTTTCATATTATTGCTGTAATTGTGCTTAACCTTTAATGTATACAAGGCTCTTCTGTTAAATTAATTTTACTGATATACAATGTGCTTAATTACTTTAAAGACAAGTAATTGCTTATAGATGCATACTTCAGGCTGAGGTGGCAGCCATGCTGCCCACTTTTTGATTGTGCTGCATGTTATGCAATATATCCCTCTGTAACTGGGATGTAAGTGTAATGTTAAAATGTTCGAACAGTCCATCTGTGTAAGAATGCTGGGTTATTTGTTTTGTTTTCAGCCAGACACAACCATTACCCACAAAGTAACCTTTGAAATTGGCTCAGACTCGCGTGACTTTGGTAAGGTAGTTCTTGGCCTGTACGGCAAGGTTGCTCCCAAGACCGTGAAGAACTTCATTGCTTTCGCTGGAGATGGTTACAAAGGTCTCAAGTATGAGGGCACCATATTCCATCGTATCATCAAAGACTTCATGATTCAGGGTATGGTTTGAATCACCAATATCTTGACTCCAGTGTATGGTATACTTTGGTGTGAAGTAAAGGCAGTGATGCTTGAATGCATTCCTTTCGTTTTTCCCATCTGGATTTTGTATATTGACCCTCGCCAGTGCTGGATGCCCTAAAATTAGACCTTCAGTCTGCACCCTCCTTATATGCTCCTAGTGTATGCAGTGGCCAGCCCCACTGCATCTACAGAAAGCTAAAAATAGACCCTTACATCCGGTCTCAGGCCAGCAGCTTGTGAGTCTCAATTTCAAACAGTTTGCACATTGCCACAAGCTGTCTCTGATTTGAAGGCTGCAACAAGAGACACTTGACCTCATTAGGCTTTGCCAGGGAGATGGGCTGCAGAGATGCGATAGAGAGGGTGTGAAGTTGCTAGGCTGTTCTACCATTCCATGCTGGGAGTTGGACAGTGAGGAATATTTAGTTACATATTTTCTCAACTGGAACTTTGTTAATTGTTCTTAAATCCACTTTTGGCAGCCCTGTACAGTGGAAGTAACAAAGTTTTGCAATAGTGAGGGTTTGTTTTATTTTACTTTAATCATTTATTTTCTTATTTTTTGGTACAATCTCTCGTTACTGAAGGACAAAAAAAGAAAGAAAGCTGCAGGCATAATGACATTTGTGGAGTGGATTGCATGAGCATCAGTTAGCTGCAATGCTGTATGTCACCGTGCTGTATAGTGTTGTGGTTTTCGTGTATGTTACAAGAAGGTTAAGAAGAAGGTTAGCTAAATAAATACCTTGCACTGTGCCCTTAGTTGCATCAAATCATATGGGGTGCTCTTTGAAGGTGGCTAACGCCATGTGGAGGGGTGGAAAGTCAGAAGATTATCGTTCCGGCGATGGTGTCTTCCAAGTGCCTTTGTCGCTGTAGCCCATAAGGTATCGTCTGTTGCTGCATGGCTAGATTTTGCACGAGTGTAGTGACAGTTTGTCAGTACATAGTGTGCCATACATTATTCCAAAACAGCCAAATATTCATGTTTGCATGGTATTGCGATATCGATTCCTGGAATATGTAATGCATGTTGATACCTTAACGTCAATGGAAAGCACAGTTCTGATTGGGGCATCAACACCGTGAATAAAAACCATATTAAATGCTGCAGCGAGCCCTGTGCTTGTTGCATGTTAAATACAATAGCGTACAACTTGAAGCCACCCATTGGGGTTGCTGGAAGTCATGTCTGTAAGGAAAACCTATGTTGGCAGACATAACATCAGAGCTAGATATGCAAGTGCAATAAAACCTGCAAGTCAAAGCTTTTTTTCTTTTAGTTAAAAAACCATTTCTGCCCGTGTCAAGGGATATTTTCTGTTTACAAAAATTTATTTTAACCTTAGCAAAAAATCGGGTCTTGCATTATGTGCTCACAGGTGGTGATGTGGAGAAACTTCAAGGCAGGGGCTCCACAAGCATCTATGGAAAATTTTTCGATGATGAAACCTTTGCTCTGAAGCACACTGGGCCTGGAATCATAAGCATGGCTAATGCTGGTAGGTGAATTTGCTTCTTCTTGATCCCAGCATATGTCTAGTAGCAACATGATAGCAAAGAAGCAAGTGCATGATGGTATACCTTGGCTTTAAGGGGAAACAAATTAGCCTTCTGACAGCAGCAAATGCCTTGTCTTAACTTTTCCATTTCTTGTTTCACATATTGTCACAGTCATTACATTCAACCATAGATTGGTGGTCTGTGGCCTTAGTTGCTTTTGTGCCATAAAACAAGCAATTACAATATTGCGAGAAGCCCCTGGGCATGTTTCTGGATGTCTAACCTCTCTGTCCTTGAAGTGCTTTTTCTGGATCCCTCAAGGCTTTCTGGCAGCACGTGCTTGTATCAACAAATAAAAGATTGAGACATTTGTGCAAGCATGGGAATAACAACACGTGTGGACAGGAGTGACTACATCAGTGCATAATTGTTCATCAACTTTTTGAGTCTGCTTTAAGCAGGGGTGAAGCTGGTAAAATATTTCCTATGTTGCCTTCTCCAAAAGTCGTAGTTTTGGGGGGTTTAGGGTGTCGACTTCCTAAATTGTCCCTAGCTATGCATCCTGGCCTTAGTGTAATTTACCTTCTAATTTCAGAAAGTGGTCTACAGATGTATAAACACATGGAGATAAAAATATTGCATATATGGAACATAAAACGTTTGTGTATATCTATATGTAGAAATATATGTTTAGTATATATACAACTGTGTGCAGTGTTTAAAAAATTCTGGCTAGTTGGTGTCAATTTGAGCAGCAATATAATGCACATATAATTGACATCTACTTGTACTCAGTAGACTCGTTTACACAACACAGTAGCAGTAGTAGAAAACTTTGTCGACATACTGCCAAAGAAACGTCTGTACCCTAGGTAGTTATTACTTAACCTTTGTGGGTTACTGAAAATAATGGTCTAATTAGCTTCACCCCTCTTTATTTTTATATTAGGCAAAAACACAAATGGCGCCCAGTTCTTCATCACTACTGTGCAGACTTCGTGGTTGGATGGACACCACGTTGTATTTGGCAAGGTGATAGAAGGATTGGATGTTGTCCGCGAACTTGAGAACGTTAAGACGACCAGCCAGGACACTCCTCTTGAACCTGT
>JARGYV010103634.1:0-20536 GCA_029532675.1 Ornithodoros moubata | reverse complement strand
AGACCAAACATACGAAGATTACAACTTTTGTCTTGGCTTGACTATATTTTCGATTCTGGCTATTAAAATCCCGCAAGGTTGCCAGCGTGTTCAACCAGCGCCTCCAACGTGGTTCAACGTTTAACTTCAACTGACAGCGCGCGACATACGAGCCCTGAGCGCAGAGTCCGAGTGGAGTCCGCGTTTGTCGAATTGTGGTGGGACTTATTTGTAACACGCATTGGATGTGAAGGCATTGCAGAGGAACTAATTCATTTGAAGCCTCTACATACCACGCACATATAAATGCATGCATTTGCATCAAGTTAGACGCGTGCAAGCGTTGGAAAATGTATACTGGATACGGTACAACCAGCGCTGGTACAACCATCATGGTTATAATGGTTACGTCGAAGGCACCAGAATGCAGTTCAAGAAAAGAATCCTTCTTCCTAGAGAAAATGGAAATAAATGCAAAAGGGTATGTCTCATCATGGAATTGGGAGTGTGTGATCAATAGTTTAATTGAATTTGGCACTAACGCACTATGGAAATTTTTTGGAGTGAGTGAGCATGAGTTTGAAAATGGACCGCTGTCTACAAGAGAGTGAGCATGAATGTATACATATGAGGCGCTTAGATGCTATAAAATTCCGAAACGTCATCATCATACACATATAGAAAGCTGAGTGGAGGTGTCTGTGAGCATGAGTGAATAAATGGAGTAAGCCCTGACTAAGTATGAGTGATCAAATCAAGGGCTTAATGGAGGAGTGCGTGGGCATACCAGGTGTTGACCTATGTCAATGACTTCTCTCTCGGGCATTACTGTAGGGGTAGAAGGCTGAAATGCTGACCATTTCATCACTTCATGGATCTCAGCCTAGCTGGCACTCATAATCATAAAGACAGTACACACTGCTTAGAAGACTGTTCTTGCAAGAGAACGTCATGAAGGAAGACGTGACTTGCTGGTTGACTTACTGCCGCAGTTTCCTATTCTTCCCGAAACAGTCTCTAACTGTTAAACAATTCTGCAACATATGATAGAAAATGTGGGGGGGACCTGGAGAGAGAGAGAGCTGCTGAGCTTCTGTGAGTCTACCTCAAGGGACTGTCCAATTTTTTTTTTTTTTTTTTCCTCTACACAGTTGTGAGTCCCTACAGAGCAGAAGTAAGTCTGCTTCTCCACACATATTACCTGGTGACTAAAAAAAGAATTGCAATGAAGTACTGAATATTAAAGGAAAAAACTGCAGCCATTATCAAATCATTACACAAAAACATTGACTCTATTTAACAAATGTACAGGTACATATTTAAAAACATGTTAGTATTATATGTAAAATATTGCTTGTATTGTGGAAACCTACACAAGTACTCTATCACAGTGAAATGTACCAACCACCTTGTAACAAATAGTTATGATTCAAGTATATACAGTCCATATGCTGTAATCACTCGTAACCACCATTCATATACTGCAAGATTTAAATCTCAACCAATACACAAAACCAAATGTAATGCTTAGAATTATCACTTGTGATAACAAGTAAAGACAGCATCTCGAACTGAGTACCACAAAGAGTTTACCGCTTCTGTATTTGCATTACAGTGATCAGCCATGCCCGTAACATAAAAGAAAGTAAAACAAGGCCTCATTCATGTGCATATTAACTTGTCAGCTTCCATGATCAGTGTAAAAAAAGAAACCGTACAATAACAGACAAAACATGTTTTTACGAACATGAATTTACCAACATGAAGCAGTCAGCACACTGCCTACACCTTGTGCACAGTACAGGAACACTGATAGAAGGGCTGAAGTAGCCTTATTCTCCTTACTTATTGCATGACTTGAGCATGGCTTGATTAATGACGACAAATTTAAAGTCAGATTAGTGGTATTTAAATTTTATTATTAACTCTCCTCTGCTTTGCGCTTATTTCCCAGCACCATTACACCAACATGGCCATGTCACATGTGGTGGTGAAACAAAAGTGGAGCTAAAGACTTCCAATCTCTGTTCAAATGCCAATAAATATTGAAGGCTCTTCTAATTTTGACAACCATATTTACCAGTGCGACAGAAGAAAACTGAATTAATAACATTAGTTTGACTTCATGCACAGAAACCTGTAAGAACTAAAACTAGGTCCTAAAGTTCTGTGAGCATGCATATGCCAGTGCATATACTTTTGGTGACTATTATTAGCTTTGTATCTTCAGGTCTTACTTCGAATGAGGGTTCCACCATAAGAAAGGATGGTAGGAGAGAAGTCTATAATATGGATACTTGGTTTTGTGCACAATGGGTGTGATAGTTTCTCAATATCCAAGAATTATTTGTGCACACCCAAACATAAGAACAATGTCTCAGTTGCTTTGACACCAGAAATTCTGATACTCATGTTTGCACCAGAAATCAAAGTTACCCAAAATTCAGCAACATTTGTACATGGCTCACTATATCCACAACCATGCATACTCATCACTCTTTATGAGTTCCAGGCAGAGAGAGGATACAGCCTCACCAGAAAAGAGCAATGGCAAAATCACTAACCAAAATCACGACACAGAAGAAATTGAATACTCAATATATAAACTTACCGTCGTCAAGATCATAGTGCCCTTTGCAATCAAAAGAATGTCTACATGAATATGGTATGCAATGTGACATAGTAAAATGAATTCAACTCTGGGACAGCTGAGCACAAAAACTGGACAGAGCATCCATCATAAGTACTAAAGCACAACCCGACAACGATGGAAGTAAAGGACTTAGAAACTAAAAATATTTAACAAATAAAAAGTAAAACAGAAATGAGCAGTTAACAAAAGTTAACAGCTATATGCAAATATGACAAAGGAGTTCAACATTGTAGCAACCTTTCTTTGATGGGACAATATTTTACTGTGCTGATTTCCTTCCTGTAACTGATATTTAAACACAAAAATAGTGCAAAACACAAAGCTTCAATGTTCGTCTGGCTTTCCATCCATAAAGGGACAACACCATTAGATAACATTTGTTCGAAAAGATGCATGTGATACAGGTTGAAAACCCAGTGCCAGTAAAAATGGTAAAAGCAGGTGTATGCATAATGTGTCACTGATTCATAGTCTTTTTATACATCACCGCTGAGCTGCTTCATACGACCCACTGTGATATTGTACACTGATGTGGCATTTAAATTTAAAGAAGAGCAAGCATATGTGACAGTACAGTGTTCACTTATCCTTATTCCTGCTTATTTGGCATGGACTTCATGGAGCTCACTGTCTAGAAGCACTGATTGCCATCATTTGGTTTTAAATGTGAATGGAACCGGACACTGCTCCAATTACGTACCTGTCTTGGAGTTGAAGGCTCCAGCTACACAACAGAAGTGCATTGTACAGCTGCTATACACGCGACACACGGTATAGGAAACTTTGCATTGCTTTAAACTTCCTCGATCTACCACCTTTCCTACCCTCCCTTATCTACCACAAGTCCATGTTTTAAGGGTCTTATTCCACATCTTGGCTGAATAAAATCTGAGCACTACGTTGTACTTCTTCATGTCCTTTGTCATATACCAACATGGATCCATAATATGAAAACTTTAGATGAGGTAGATGATGAAACAAACAAACACAACTGAGACTAAATCGGACTGACAGACCCAGTTGTGTTTGTCGGTTGCTTCCTCATCTCAGGATTTCGCATTATGAATCAGTTACTAGCTCACTTGACTTTTACCATCTTATCATTACACATATACCGACATGCTCACAGCTGTACTCTGTCCAGATTCAACACGATAGACTTCAACAATCCTTATTAATATTACATATTCATGATAAATACACTCTGCGAACAAACTCTCACTTTCTAACGAATAGGACCATATTAAAAGATATTCTTTCAATAACACAACCAGTGTATTAACAGAGTGCTCTCCAGTGGGGAAGGTACAGGCCTTGAACAGCACAGTAGAAAACTTGCATATTTACATAGTTATGCTAACACAATGGCTGTGCTCTACCTGTAACAGGACATAGCTACCACTTGGGCAAAAGATACAATCAAAAGAGTGTACTGGGCTGAAACTGTCACTAGAAATAGCTAAGTAGCATATTACCTGTAGGTAACACATTATCAGTACAATGGTCACTAGACTATCTGGAATGCTTATTGTTTTCACAGCTAACAGTTTGAAACTGCCTGTTACAAATTTCTGTATTGTTGTTTCTGATGCTGCACCTCTCAGATACATGAACTGCTGGTCTCAATACATGTGTGCATGTACACATGTATGTGCACACATGCAGCCCAACCAGAGCACAAGGAACTGGATATTTGAGAAAAACTAAAATTCTTAATGTCAGTTCAGAGAGATTACTATAAACATTATTTTTTATAGTCATTAACCAACCCTCCCAAGCACACACGAGGCACGGCCTAACACATTAGTTGCATTACATTCATATCTCAAGAACTTTTTTGAAGGTCCACTATGCTATTGTGAACTAATATTGAAGTGATGCACTTTTTTTTCCCCTTGCTTTCAAGACACATTCATAGTGTGCCATTACCATGTAACATACACTGCACAAATTGTAAGTTGCATAAAATGCTTAAGAGGTGCACTTTAGTGCATTGGCACGGACATACAGAAAGCTATCAAGGATGTGCTTCCCATTTCCAGCAGACTTGCCCTTGGCACTGACTTTTTGGAGATAACTTGAGATGTTAAAAAAAAAAACACTTCTTCCAGGCAGCCTTTCCAGGAATGAGTTCTGTGCTCCACAGTAGCTCCTTCTAATTTTTCTTTGTAGTGCAACAAACCTTTCCAGGAGAGAACAACATCATGCACAACTGCAGCTATCCCACGACTCATTCTTTGCAAACAGCTCCGTAATAATTTTAGTGAATGGCTTTCCTGTACACCTCCACGGTTCTGTGATGGTGTGATAACCATGACCATAACACGGGGAGGGGGTTAAGCTATACCTTCACGCACAGCAATATCGAAAAACTACAGAAGGCACCAGGGCATCTGAGAACATCATAGATCATCTCGTTCAGAAGCACAGCTCTGTGATGCTACATTTTGTGAGGGGCTTGAAACGCAGGTGTTCCTCTATGAATTGGCATGGACACCGTGCAAGTTGACAATGACGAGGAGGTAGGGGAGGGATGGGTCCATCTTCAAGACCATCAGGATGAACCGGCATGTTGAGCTCCAGGCGCTTCCGTACAAATTCCTTCACCCACCGCTGGCTATAGCGCAGGAGAAGTTTTTCGGCGTATTTCTGGGTTCACAAGCACAATGGGCTGTCTCAGCTTTTTGCGTCTCAAGAAGTCAACGAATGAGCTACTACAATATGTACATTTAGTCTTACTGAAAGCAGGACTTGTGTTAGGGTACTAGTGATAACTAGCAAGGCACTTATAATTGCACATCATTCTTGCGAATTATTCATTCCATAGCTAACTTCCAACTACTGCTTAAATCAGAGTATCCCCCTGTGTAAGCAAAAGGGTGCACTAAGCAACCACCTTTCTCATTCCATTACACTACCAGCTTAGCAATACCAGGCTCTGTATGATTTCAACAATGTGTACAGTATCTAACCTAAAATGTATGGCTCAGAAATTACTTAAGAAATTACAGAAGTTACAAGGTAAATATGTCAGCAGCACAAGTAAAGTACCTCCTTCTGTGATATGCGAGTTGTTGAGCTGCTGCCTGTGATGATGATATCTGAAGTATCTATGTCCATACGTGATCTCTGGACAGGGTATGAAGCTGCTCCTCCATTCTGCTGTTTAAAACAAAAATAAGAAAGCTTGATGAAAAATCCAATAAACAATCATGAAAGAAACCTTTGTATCAAAGTATTTTCTATGTACCGGAGCAGCATCACCTCCAGCTTGTGCACTGTCTTGGCGATCTTGACTTTCTAACATTTCGTACAGGTATCTCTAAAAAATGACAAGAACATCAGTTGTTACTATTACAAATTGGTCAAACAATTTAAAAAGTGCTGCGACATGCCATGTAGAGATGAATACTTACAATGCATGGCCCAACATCAAAATAAACAAAAATCAGCTAGTTTCTTGTCAAGGAATGTGAGTGAGCAAGAATGCATGCAGCACTACAACTACAGGGTCTCTTGTGGGAAAAAAATGGGACGTAAGAACACGGATGAACAAAAAAAACTTTGACCTTGGTGTTTACGTCTTAGCACATAGCATTTTATGTCTAGCACGACTTAATAAGGGCTTGCTGCACAAATATGTGTTTCATTAACTATGTCTAGTACGACTTAATAACGGTTTGCTGTACAGATATGTGTTTCATTAACTTACAACTTTAGGACCCCATTCACCATCAGTTACATAAATATATCCACAGCTTTGTTTACACACACACACTGAGTGCACTCGGCATACACAATCTTTCACACAAATATAAAACATACCTTTGGCAGAACATAATTAAAGGATACATGAACTTTATGACAGGATATTTTTCCACGGTCATCAAGACCGACAAGAATCTTGTGACGGAAGAAGAGATTATTTATGCTGGCCATGCACTGTTCCAGCAAATGAAGCAGCTAATGGTAAATGAGGAATTTACATATTGTCAGTTACAACAGAGAAGACCATGGACACAGAATACAAGTTCCTTACCTTGAACTTGAGCCACATGCAAACAAATATTCCCAGAGCGTTGACAACCAGCCAGACAACACCACCACCAAACAAGGCGAGTCCTCTGACGCCCGAGAAGAGGAGACAGAGCAAAATGAAGAAGCCCAGCAAAACCCAAGCAAGCAAGAGTCGCTTGTAGCACACGTTGTACAGGTTGAACCGCACGTCATGCACCATAACTTGCATGGCACTGACGTAGTCCTCTACAGTCAACTGTAATGTACATTACGAGATATTATTAAAGAAGGTCAAAGACCCTGAAACAGAGAAAAAGTTGCCCACAGTAAGACCAGTTGCCATGAGTTCTTCTGGAACTAGCTCAGGCTTGAATTCTGCCTTGGTCACCCAAGCACAGCTTTTATTTGTAGGTAGAACATTGACAATAATGTCTCCATTATCTGCAATGAGAGGGGTAAAAAGGAGGGAGATTGTTAATTCATTTGCAAATCACTTGTCAAGTGAATATATATTTATTTATTTATTTTATTTATTTCTCAATACCCCAAGGGTCCTAACGGACATTACATGGGGGGTGGGGTTAGAAATAATATAAAAAACTGCGGAAAATAAATAGGGCAATAGTACGTAAGAAATACTGCAAAATAGCACATTATCAACATAATACAACATAACACACCATAACAACATAATACATCATTAACATTAATGTATAGTTGGCACCATTAATTGCCACATAAAAAAGCGTGCAATAAATATAAATTTGCATATATCACTCAATGAATCCTGTGAGATGTTTATGGATTATATGTACCGATTTGGTCTCGAAAGGTCTTGTAGCTTTCTATGGTAGCTAGACAGGTGGGGAGGGAATTCCACTCTATGGCAGTGTTACAAAAGAATGATTTGAAGAAAAGGTTACAATATATAGCTGAATTACTAATTCTTAGTGCTGCTTCTTTTATGGTTGGAGGGTAAAAAGACATCCATAAAGTGAAGCCCCCAGCAGTGACATTCTCAACTAACTTCCATTTACTACACAACGTACAGGCACAACTTGATACACTTGGAACAAATTCCTCTTACTTCTCACCTTTTTTTTTTTTTTCCTTTTTATGAAATTCCATGCATTTTGGAACACCATATAACTGAAATGGTTGCAACAATTCCCACTGTTCCTGTGCTCTTGAGTTGTCTACGTAGGAAGCTATGCACCAATGCTCTAATGCCTGCTAATACAACAATCTTTGAAATTTTATAAGAGCCTTTTGTGTTTATAAGGTTGGCTATAACAATGGGCTGAAAGACACTGGGTAACGTCATTTTTGTCACAGTCACGTAACTAAAAGAATGAAGAACGACACATTGTTTTGGCACAGTCCCTACATATGAAGCCACTATGAGGTAACAAGTTTTGAAGTGTACTATTTTGTAATCTAAGTCCTTTTAACTAAGTCAACAGCATAAATTCCACTGTCATCCAAGAAGAATTATGAATGGCTTACTGAAACCAGTTGTTGAAGTGACCCGAGCAGCAGAGAGGCGTTCACTGAGAGGCACTGCTGTAGGTTCCATCCTTTCGGGACTTCGTGAAGGCACATGATTATTATTGTCTGTTCCGGGGGGAAGACGTGGCTTGAGCCGTGCAGGGGCTAATGGGTGTGGGGTCCCGCTGCCTGCAGGCGCCGATGATGTAAATGTAACTGGTGGCCGTGGAGGAGGTAACGGCTGCGACTGCTGTGCAATCACGTCTTGACGAGGCTCAGTAGCTAGAGCTGTGTTTCACATAAAGAAGCAAAGTTAAAAAAAAAGCAAAATAATCAAAGCAAATTAATCATGGTACTAATTTCCGGGATCATGTCTGCTACGGTACAAATGTTGTGACCACAGTTGATGCACCATCTTAAAGTGAGGGAGGAAACAACCCCAATTTGCACCCCAGTTTAAAGAATAAGTATGAATTATACAACGAAGGACATACTCTTGTTAGTATCGTCAAAAACAGACACAATGGAACAGTGTTCTGAGGTAGGAACAAACAAATAGGAAACAAAGCTACAAACAAGCCTAAAGATATCTCAGTAAAAAAAGAAAGTCATTCAAAAAGAGCCAGCTACAGGGCTTGACAACACTGATTGTCAGTCTTGAATGCCAATCCGGAAGATACGTGAAGAAGCACGTTCCACTGAATAAAACTTCGGCATGATGTCTCCCTAGTGCTTTGCATGTGTCCTTATGTGATAGAAAGCCAAGCACATGCTCGTATAAGCTGACAATAAGATACTATGTGAGTGGCTAGGACGTGCTAATAAAGAATTCAAAATAGCAACAAAAAAAAAAAAAAAAAAAGAGAGAAAAAAAAAGGGCAAGCTGGTGACATCTAACGATATTCATGCCTATGTATGTCTAGTTGTTTCCCCGTTCAGGACCCCTGTGTTGTCTTCACTGGCCCGTATAGCCAATGACATATGAAGTAACATCAGGGAAAAAAAAGCTTTGCGGATAGACTTCAACAGAAACAGCACAAATGCACTTTGAAAAAGAATATGCGCCATGAGAGCTCTACACAGTAGCTGTCCACAGCCTTACACATTAATCCAAATGAACAATGCTTTTGAATGTATAAGCGCTTCTTAAGTAGGTAATTACTTCATAAATCGCTCACAATTACGCAGGTCAGTTTCCAAAATGTTATATTATGACATGTGCTGATCCCAGCCAGAACACATTTACCATGCGACAACAAAGACGGTTTTCATCAAATTGATGCAAATGTGGCATCATCATTAGATGCTGACTAACGTGGTTGAAAACACGCATGCTGTGTCTGCAAGTTGTGCGTCATGGCCTTGTATCACTGTTTACAGCTTACGTGATCTGAGAGGAGATTCTGCTTTTGGGTGCAGTGGCCTGTCCACTTGTATTGACTGAGATAACTCCAGCGTGGGTGCATCTGACGAGTCCTCTTCAAACTTTACCCACGACGTCTTAGCAGAACCTGAAGGGGACAGAGATCTTTCCGAAGTCCTATCGGTCCTATCGTCTGAAGGCCGAGCAGCTTCGGATGAGACCTCAGAATGTTCCGGAGCTCCAGACATGCTCGTGGCAACTGCTGTCACACAATAAACGATGTTTTAAACCGCGTACGGTTACGCCTGGGTGTGAAAAACTAATAATAAGAATAATAATGTTAATATGCCCAGTGACGAGCGACAAGGAGCGGCTGATGTTCATAGCATCGCAATTACTCATCCATTAGCAATTCATACAGACGTTCAAGGCAATTTGAGACTCACTTGTGAGGCACGATCATGAGCCGTAACATCTGCACCGACAGCTACAATACATACGGGCCAGGGGCGCTAAGTAAGCGTACATACTTCGCAAAAGCTGTGGCAGCGCCTAATTCGTTCAGGCTCAGATTTGAACACTAAAAACAGTAATAACTGACTGCACGACGTTCCACAGGTATGCGTATTACATTTGTACTGGAGGGCACGCCTGAAGGGCAATGAAGTCTCCAGGAAAGAGCGAGCATCACGGTGTTTAAAATCTTCTACGATGCCCACGACAGGTTTGGTGTTTGTGAGCTTCTTAACACGCGGGCATAGATCTATAAATACTATATTGTACATAAAAGACAATACACACCTGTTCATTCAGATAATCTTGTAGAAAGCCATGTTACAACGATGCAATATGCAGTAGGTATCTTTACAACCGAGTCCCTCCCAGGCAGAAGTTCAACACGTCTGTCGCTTAAGTTATTGCAGTGTCCCACTTTCTTTTGTAAATGAGAATGACACGATATCACATTTCGATGACAGCAAGACAAATATTCTATCAGCGAGTGACGAGCGCAGAAACAAGACCGGTAGAGCTTGAAGGGCAAATAACAGCAGAGAACCGAAAATATTTCAGAGGCGAAAAAAAGGCACAACCTGGCAACGCTGAGCGCGGACGTTTGTCAATAGTTGTAGCCAATCCAACCTGATCCGTTGTTGGAAGTTCGTACTGTGTTTGGTGCGAGGCAGTATTGGCTGTACTGGAGTCGACGTTTATTTCACGATTAAAATTGTGTGATGTGGGCCGATACACTCTTAATCCTCGTAATTTCTATATTTACCGCATTATTAGGAGAAGGTACGGTGGCATATGCGGTGTAACATAAAGACTCGTTTACAATATACTTATCACTCAATATCGAACAGGATTAACGTGGCTCATGGTCTACAGGACGGAAAAGTACCAAAAACTGAAAGCGGAAGTTGAGAAGCAGAGCAAGCGATGTAAGTCTGCCGTCTTACTGTAGCACGGCATACTGAACGCAAGAGCAGTGACCGTACCTTGTGAGCGGAGTGACTTTGAAACCATGCTTAATGTTTGTTTCATTCCCGTTGGCGTAGTGGAGAAGAAAAAGGAAGCTCATGGCGAGTCCGTGGATAGACAACAAAAGAAGAAAATTGGTGAGTGTCTGCAGTTGTCAGCAACCTTGTTGATCCTGTTTCTTTTCTTTCTTGTTATTCAGAGCGGGAGGAAGAAAAGCTCAAGAACAACAACAGAGATCTATCAATGGCAAGTTGCATAAAGCTAGCTTCTAGCTGATATGTTTTGTGCGTTAGATATACAGTATATCTTTGCTTTTAGGTGAAAATGAAATCCATGTTTGCCATAGGCTTTGCTTTTACTGCTCTCCTAAGCATGTTCAACTCAATGTGAGTATCACAATCTGTAGTACCTAAGGAGTGCAAGTAAAGTACATATACTGCTGGAACAGAGCAGAATTCTGGTAGATACCTGTCATAGCTACAGCAACAGTTTCAGCATTTGTCACACACAATTTGTAATGAATTTGTTCATACACTTTCAGTTTTGATGGAAGAGTGGTGGCTAAGTTGCCATTTGTTCCCATCTCGTGGATCCAGGGTCTTTCTCACCGCAACTTGCCTGGCGATGATTACACAGACTGTTCCTTTATTTTCCTGTACATATTGTGCACCATGTCAATTCGACAGGTATGCTGAACTTCACTTTTGAGGTTCGAATACCACATCCTGTTACCTTACAGAATACACAAAAACTGCTTGGCTTTGCACCATCAAGAACAGCCAGCAAGCAGAGTGGCACCCTATTCTCACCAGGGCCACAACCGCTCAAATGAAAGACATGTACAAAGTTCACATTATTTTTGCCTTCCCATTGTGTTTGTCAAATTCACTGTCATCAGCTGAGACACCTTTTTCTGTCTCACCTTTGTGCAGTTTGCTTCTTTGTATTTCAGGGTGGTAGTAATATGGTTAGAACTAGTTTAGCTGTCTGTGAAAATGCTAATGTTTGTATGCTTTCTTTCTTATGTTAATAATTATTATTATTATTGGTAGATTTAAAAGTGAGAATTACCTAAGAAAGCATACCATAAAGGAAATACTGTAAGAAGCCTGCATTACAGTCAAAATTTTGGTCCAGAAGACATATACAGAAAGAGACCAGTGGTATAAAAACAAATTCAATAAAACGATATTGATGATTTTAATAGATTTCCACTCATTTCAAATGTTTACATACCACATTTAGCCAAATACTAGTAGGTGCCCCACTGTCTTCCAGAATTATTTTAGACAATATGCTGTTCTAAGATGGGTGTATTATGAATAATCCTGTCTAAAGCAAATCTTTCCAAGTCTATAGTAACATACTTTCCATCCAGAATTATTTCCATGATTGCCCTACCAACCCCAGGAGCCATCTGTATGCCGTGGCCGCTGAAGCCTGTTGCAAAGTATACATTGTTATAGTATGGATGACGACCAACCAGTGCATTCTGATCTAAAGTGTTGTAGTCGTAAAAACCAGCCCACGCACTCCGGATCTAAACAGTGAAAAGGAAAGGGGGAAACTTTGATGCCATAAGTGACATAGGATAAAAAAAATTCCTCAGGATCAGGCCTGTTGGCACATGGCATCACTTTACCTTGATTGATTCAAATGCGGGGATACGGTTTGCAAGCGACGGCCATACCGCTTTGTCAAAAAAAGAGTAGTCAACCTCTAGGTCCCTGACGTCAGGTTCTTCTTGCTGTAAGAGGAGAAGAACTGATAAACATCTCATCAGTAAAAAAAAGTGGCCACCGCGCTCGAGCTAACCTCACTTGGCGACTTTCCACAGATGTAGTGCCCTGCCATTCCTTCCCGACGACAGTAGATGCCGTCATGACCAACAACCAAAGGAAAATTAAAGCCAGGTCCATCTTCGCAGTGGAACATGTACACGTAACGTTTCCTTAAAGGAGAAGAAAAAAAAAACATTTTGGCTTCCTGTACTGCTTACTGGTCAGGCTGTCACCTCGGTTCAACCGGGAGTGGATACTGCAGAAGACCACCAGCATTACCAATCCTTAACATTTGGGCAACCTCTGCCGAATGAGGCCCTGCAGCCACGATTAATATGGCAAATTGAATTTCCTTTGTTTCTCCATCTGGTGTTTTTACCTGTGGCAAAAGTTGTCAGCATAATCAGCATGTGAATCTGGTTCACAGAGTAAACTGGTGTACTTGCTAGATAAGCACTTATTGGGTGGCTGCATAGACCGTCAGGCAGGTTTAAAATTTAAGCAAGTAAAACAGGTGAAAGGCTGCAAAAACATTGGATGTGCTGGTAAGATGATTAAATATACGTTGGTTTCAACATGAAGGAGTTCTATAAATATTAGGAAATCAGCTAATTTTATAGTCCAATGTTTGCAACGACCAGTGGTATGTGCAGGAACAATAATTAATTTGTGTGTATTGTTTTTTTTGTGTGTGTGTGTTTTAATTTCCTACACCTGAGCTTCATAGTGTAGCACTGCACGCTGGTACCCTCAGTAACATGAAATCCATCACTGATCATAAGCTAACATGAACAACGATCTTCACTGTTCAAAAACATACATAGGCATGATTCACTGGTCTGTGATCCCCTAAACCGGTTTCAGATTGTGCCAATTTAGCAATCTTGAAGCCGACAAGTTCAGCATTCAGGTACCGAGCCCCTAGAGACACTGCCTTGCGTCGAAATGCTGTCAGCAGTGACCAGGGATCAAACCAACCTTCATTGTCTAATCCTGGAGAAAGATAAAGTTGTGTGGTACCCTTCCATTTGAAAATCTTTTGGGATACTCACCATGGGAAGCGAGTGCAATACCTTCTGTGTTTATCCAGGGAAACTTTTGTTTCAGCTTATCTGGCTTCAACAGCTCAACTCTTGCACCCAGAGATCTACAGTGAGAGTGACGACGGTATTAAAATAGGAGAGGAAAAGAAACAAATCTAGCAAGCATGACTACTACAATTGAAAGGGGGAGGGCTGCAGGAAAAGTACTGCACAGGCCTATTTAGAAAGAAATACATGTATGTGAACAGTGACTTACTCTTGCATGGCATTGTTATCTTCCATTTGTTCGACTCCCTGCTCAGATGCAAGAAACAGGTAACCGTGAGGTTGGAACTGGATATCCGGTGGGTCAAAGTCTAAATACAAAAGAATAATATGAGCAATGCCAGTTAGAAGAAAAAAGATACATGTGTGGATAATCTCGGTTAGAGGAAAAATTCGCCTCGCAATACTAAGGTAGAAATAGAAGGACACGCAAGAATAGGCTTTGGTTCCCGTTTCTCAGCAGCAGGTACTCGCCCAGAAGTATGAACATGGATAGTTTCTTGTGCACACCTTAAAAACCAGTTCCTGGTTAGAAGGGGAATCATGGTTCTGTAAGAATTCTAGTCTTAATTGCCAAGGGCCAGCATAAAAGAGTGCATGAGGACCTTGGGTTATCTCAGATCTTTATTTTTCTGCTGTTCTAGGGATCTTTAATAAACGATCTGTCAATCCATGTCTAAACTCTGACAAACTGTGACATCATATAAAGGAAAAAATATTCTACCCAGAACACTAAGGTTCTTCTTTACATTCCGTAAAAATTCAGCACTGAACATTGACAGCTTGATGTTTTCTGGTAGGGAAAACTGCTGCCGTATTCCACCAACGGAGAGCACCGAAGAAGCCCTTGTGTACTGTAAGAACAAGAATTATGAATTTTCGTGTAGATATTCAATGGAATGATGAGAAAATGGTGATCTTACCGTGAGATCCCTTTCAAGCACAGACAAGGTGAAGCTCTCAGGTGCCCGTTGTTTCAGCCAGTACGCAATGGATGAGCCCATAATGCCTCCACCGACAACCAGGATGTCTACTTGACTCGGGAATGGTGGCTCAGAAATCTCATTAGATCGTGGCTTCAGATAACCTTTGAACTCGTCCTTGAACAGATTAAATACTTTGCGCTCGGGTGACACACCAGGAGTGCCAATAGTTGGCTTGCCATAAACACCGTGAGGTGTAGAACTATCACCATCTTTGCTGCTGCACCTCAAGGACGTCACCGACAGAAATCGCAAAAATGCACGAGTTGGAACTTTACGTCCCCAAAGGTTCAAAGGCGGAAACATTTTCATATGCAGCGGCCCGATAGTTGAAGGTGATCCAGGGTTCTCTCAAAATTTCACTTAAAAAAGAAAAAAAACGGCAAACATGCTCAAACCACAAATGCGGTATGCACAATGCGTTATGTGGATTGCATAGAAAGTCCCGTGTCTGTAATTTTTACTGGTCTTACACGAACTGTGGGTGAATCGACGTCTATGAAAACGTGGACACTTCACAGCTGCGTTGAGTACGCACTTTTGAAAAACTAATATATGTATATATATATATATAAATGTCCTGCGACTTCGGTTTATGGTCGTAAGATATGATACTTTCAGCTGCGGTAATCACACGCGAATGCACTCACAGCCCATGACATCGCGGCGGTTTTCGCTGAGGCATATCTCCCCGTATCAGCGTAGCAGACGACACACTATTTCGCATTTTCAGATAAACTGCTATAACTAAACCATGTACATTAAAAAAAAAAAATTAATGAAAATGAGTGCTCAACATCCAGAACAGAGAACGGTATGCGACTAATGATAACTACTATTTCTTGTCAGATTACTAGCAGCTGCAAGCAACAGTGATGACACGTCACCTTGGGTTTTTGTTTTGCTTTTCAACTGGCACGTCATTGCCGGAGGTGAAGTCAGGCAATGTCTGCGTTGTAGTTTCTCGACAAGTATACATAGTCGTGACTTCAGAGGGACGGTTTGTCACCCGAACAACCCTACCATTCACGATGGTTTTGTTGACAATGATTGCGAGGGTATCAGATGGTTTGCCGTTGTCAGCTTCTGTTCAGGATGAACAGCAGGTGAGGAACGTTTTTGAATATTAACGCGGAGTTTTCTTTCGTTGATATATCTTCGATCAAATAAACATTACCTAGCCTATGCAGTCACTGTGCACACAAGAACTGGTGTTGCTGTATTCTCGAACTGACTGCGTGAGACTAGTTGACTTGATCGTGGAACTCTACGTTTACTTACAGTTGAAACCAAGCACCACAGATTACCAAAACCAAGCGAAGCGACTTTTCAAGACATTAAATGATCGGTCCCTTGACAAGGCAACGATTGAGACTGGACCTTACAACTTCCAGTATGTGATTGAATACCACAGTTCGTAAGTGAACGTTAGTGTGCTCTTGCAGCTATCTCATCGAGAAAGGCGTCTGTTACTTGGTGCTCACGGAGAAGTCGTTTTCGAAGAGGCTGGCATTCTCTTTTCTCGAAGACATACAGACGGAATTCAACTCCCAATATGGGTCGAAAGTAGCTACAGTAAATAGACCATACGGCTGCATAGAGTTTGGTGAGCGGTGATGTCTTGGCAGTGCATTCAGTAGGTGTATCAGTTGTTGCGATATGTTCTAAAATATGTTGTGTACTGTACAAAGACAACTACATTCAAAAGACCAAGAAGAATTACATGGACTCGAGGGCCCGAAGAAACCTTTCCAATTTGAACTCTGAGCTTCAAGATGTGCAACGGATAATGGTGCAGAACATTGATGATGTCCTTCAACGGGGATCCGTAATCTCAGGTATGCCCCTATTAGTAGGGTCTCCAGGAAATGGAAAATCACACAGCTTTAGAAAGGAACTAAAAAGAGCCAGATCTGATTTTTGCCAGATTTGTATCCAGTGATGCTAGTACAGCATTTTTTCTGTGGCAGATCAAGGACGAATTAGTAGTTCTAAACCCAGCACATTAGCTATGTGCAGAGATTGAATCTGGGTAACCTTGTGTGCCTTTTCATTACGTAGACTAGAGCAAGCAAACAAGACTAGCTGTGGAGTAGACCAAACATTAGTTCATGCCAGGGATATGCCCACAAATTAAGTCATCTTCATCAGACCTGAGAAAAACAGGAGATAGAAAGAAGCAAAAATGGCACATGGTACCTAAATATGTCAATGTTACTTGTTATGCTACTATAAAATCGAAGTCAATATATGCCTCATATTCTCTTCCTACATACCACTTTCTACAACATACATGCTTCTGGTCCATGGTTTCTTTCAGAGTTGGACAGCAAAGCAAGTAACCTCTCTCTTCTATCCCAGAAGTACAAGAAGGACGCTAGATATCTTAACTTGAGGTCAACGTATGCAAAGTTGGCAGCTGTAGCTGTCGTTGTGTTTGTCGGTTTTCTGTATTTCTATATATTTTAGGGATGCTGCATTACTGGCATTTCGTCTTAAAAGAGAATTCAGCCCTGGTACGTAACAGCAATTTACAGGCCTGTACCATAAACTGTAAATACAGACTCTATTAAAATGTGCTCTTCTGAATTTTGTACATTCTCTATTTTAGAGCTACTGTTTTATTTTGGTTCAGCCGAAGTAACACTGTTCTGCTGCTTCTGAGCTTCCGCTGTAGAATGCACCTTCCTCACAAAAGAATTAACACCTGAACTGCCTTGCTTTGCAAACCTCCCTAGGAGGGCCAACAGGATGGAAATGCCCCATTGAAAATAAAATGTGCCGTGAGCATTGTCTCATGGGGAGTTGTCCATATTTAGGTGCTGTGTGTATGTGAAAGAGACATTTGGAAAATGACAAACATTCGTTTAGATTGCAAGACTGGAATTTGAAGCAGATTCTGAAAGCCCAACAATCTTCTTGCGAGGTAAGGAATTCGTTGTGCGCATATAAAATTAAGTATTGTAAACTCATAGTAAACTTATTTGGAGTAGGAGTCTACGTCAACACCAGCATGCCACCAGTGGCATTGTTCTGGGCAGGTTTACCCAAGGAGCAAACGCAGGCGGATTGTGCACTGCATTTCTTGCACACAAGTTTGTTGTACGATGCACATTTGAAGCAGCTTTTTCGTTAATCTCTACCTGTACAGTGGTGCACATCATAACAGTAACAGGAGATGGCAACAATTTATAGCACTGTGTAAGCAAAGTTAAAGTAATGCTAATAATTCGTGGGTTTACGTCGCAACAAAGTAGGACAACAAAAGGGACCTAAATGTCCCATTAGTGGTAATGCAGAAGCACCTTCCTGACACTGATATGTAGGCATGCACAAAAAAATTGTGTTGGGTAATTAATACCTTGAACATACGCTCTCGCTGATAATGGCTGCCCATGAATAATTGTGTGCTTAAGTTTATGATGCAAGTGAAGTTGAAATATTTCATCTCTTTCCAGCAGAAAGGAGCAAACCTCTATTTCCTATAGTGTAATGCAACACAATCCTAGTCCTAGCTTTGAAAATCATGGCTGATGGCTACTTCTGGCCTCTGCACTGCAATGTACTGTACAGGGCAGAAGCACATAGTTAATGTCACATGTCATATGACTAAAGTCCAGCACACACTGCACAATAGCCGAGTAGAAGTGGGGTTGCTATCGTGAGTCGTAGGTACAGATACAAAAGTGACACTAAAAAGATGCTTGTTACTTTTTAAACTCGCTACAATTTTGTTCACATTCTCAGAAATATTCCACACTATACTTCACAATTATTATGCATTAACATTCAAACCTTCACAATGAATGAATAACGATTTCCAGCCAGGAGTGCTTGAAATGGCACTATGTTCATCCAGAGATAAGAGTGTACAGAATAGACTAAACAAGAGAGAAAATTCCTATTCTTGCCAGACACCAAAACTATGTTCTTGTAATGTGAATAGACTTCCTGAGGAATGTATCAACTTGTATGTTGGCAGATCATCTTTGTGCTCTGCATGAATTTCCAGCCACATTACCATTAGACATGAATGTCAGAAAATAATTTGTGGGTTTACATCGCGAGACAACTGCAATCATGAGCGACACCACAGGGTAGGACTGCGGATAGTTTAGACCACCTGGGGATCTTTTGACGTGCGCCGGAAATCTCCAACACACGGTTCCAGTAACAATGTTTTACCTCCCCCACATTGCTACCGTCCCCGGCCGAGAATGTCAGAAAGGATGAGAGAAAGAAAGATAATTTGCACAGTCCCTTTGTGCAGAGCACACGAATCGAAGACCACCCCTGCGTGGACATTCACAGCTGCAGTCAGTAAATAATCGTGGCCCCATGTAATGACAAAAGTGTTTACAATGGTGAATGCCTGTTTACAGCACTGGGACAAGTACAGTAGGTTACATGCAACATGTGGATGCACCTCTACCATTTAATGTCAAGCTTCTACAAAATTCACATGCTTGCTCAGCACCATGTGGCAAGGACGGCTCATGTGCACTTAGAAGGCTGTTGGTACCCCTTTGTAAAAGATCATTTTATTTACACAAAGCACAGACTTTCAAAAGCAGTGGCTGACATATCTTCTTTGCACTACCAAGGGTTGTTTGAAAGAAAAAAAAAAGAGGGGGGGATGGGGACAGGGGTGAAAGGCAATTACAGTCACATGGCATACTTTCTGGTCCACTCCCTTGCTAGCTCATTGTACTTCTCTCTATCAGTCTTGTAGATCTTTGCAATTTCTGGGACCAGAGGGTCATCTGGATTTGGGTCACACAGCAATGAGCAGATGGACAACAGAACTGCAACAGACATTCTGACATTAGTGTTAAGGTTTCATGAATAATTCTGCCAATTCTCTTTCAGTTATTGGAACAGCATACAAGCAGCAATTCTGCATTACACAAATTCATGCCACAGATCATGTTTTGCCGAGAAGTACATAGCATTTACTACCCCTACTCTCATGCAGAGTAAGGCCACTGTTGCACGCCAGTTTCAATGAAGCTTGAAACCGATTCGCATCAAGCTTTGAATGTGAATCAAAATTGCGTGTGTGACAGGGGAGTCGAGAGTTACTTGATGGGAGTGACATGGTATCTGATGTATCACAGCTATAGCTCGTAATCAACATTTCAATTTACTACAACTTGTTTTGCCTTCACATTTCATACAGTGAATGAATCAATGTGAACCTATGTATATGTATGCATATAGATTCTGAAGATTTTTTCACAGCCACTATGTAGTACATCACCCATGTGAAAGAACATGTTAAAGAGCTGAGAAAGATCGCCATTTAGTGCTCCCTGTGCCTCAATATTAGCATAGTGCAGATGAGCACAATCTGTCTAATAACCTGGAGCAGACTACCATCATTAGCATTGCTACGAATTGAAAGATAATTCAGCGGAGAGCTGTTGAAAACTATTTTTAGTCTACCAGGAGCAAAATTACTCGTGCAAAATTTTGACTAAGTGTCTACTTTGACTGACTGAGGTCACTACCTACATACTATGTGCAAAGTTTTGGGCACCCATTTCAAATGTGACATCAAGGCATTGCTTCTTGACTATTTTGCGTTCTTGAAACATCGAACAACAAAGCACACACGAGTAGTTTACTACAACCGGGTGCAAGTTACTACTTAGAACTTTGCAATATTCAACAGGACTTTGTAGTCTTGCCAGTTATAACCACTG
>JARGYV010103620.1:4479-18712 GCA_029532675.1 Ornithodoros moubata | reverse complement strand
CGATAGGTTGGTAAAACTTAGAATCTCAAGAATCATATGTGCAATATGCCATAACACAGATACTTCATAGAAAAAAAATCGTGCGTGTGGCTTTAATGGTTATAGAGGTACAAGGCCCAAAATTAAAGAAAAAATGCGTTGCTTAAATTTGCCATTTTTGAAGAACATTTTTTTAAAAATTAACTACAGATAATTTTGAGCTACTTCCACCGGTCATGTGCTTGCTAAGCACTAGGCTTCAACATATATTGGAGAGCAAAAAATCGCAGAGGTCGAGCGGACCATCCTGCCTGATCCGACATGGAATCACCCTGTTGCATGAGAATGCACACAGATAAAAATCCACGAATATGAGCATTCATAAAATGCTTCTGCATGGATCATAGGAGCTAAGCAGTGGAGTTCGGTCTAGTACAAAAAAATTAGTTAAGCCTGCCAGGAGTGTTGTGCACTTAGATTCATGCACAGTAAAACCTCATTAATTGTGGCCAGTTCTGCATGAAAGGTAGTTTTCGGCCCAATTCCAGAAGAGCAAGACTTTCCTCTAGGCGACAGTTCCTGAATATGCGAGCGCCATTCGTGTGATGCACCAATAAATGATTACAACAAATGTTCTAGTTCAAAGTAAATAAAATATTGTTTTGGAAAACATGCTCCATTTCTTTTCTCTGTGCGGGTGAGGGGATGTATATTTGTTGTTTTTAATTAAAGTGTACTACTTAGTGTGTAGTTATCCCGCATTCCTGCCAGTTATTCATTATGAGGCCTTATGGTAGACAAGCTAGCCAGATGTTCATCTGTCAATACGGCACATCTTCATTACATAAGAACATACTCACCTCCTGCACTTTCAAGCGGACCATTCGATGCCAACAGGTCTTTAACCTCTTGCACAAACTCTTTCCCGCCAGATTTCTCCAAGGCTTGTCCTGAGTGATGCACACGTGATGTCAGGCACTACTTCTATTTTGACACTTTGAGAAACTTAATTCTGAAGCCTCACTTACCTACTTCACCAGATAAGGACAATGTTGTATTTGTCGGATGAATCAATGCATCTGCAGTGACATTCACAATGTCCCCTTGGATTACTGTCAGCTGTTGAGGATGGTTAACAAGAATTAGCATTTAGCCCCTGAAAAGGCTGCGATACTTACTTTCTGACCCAAGAACAGCTTCTTCTCTGACAGCACTGTGACACTTGAGTGTGTCTGTTCACTTGCATTGCTTTGTAGCTCCTAAGCAGGAAACATGTCTTTTGTTACCCATTGTCCCATCCCACTTGTTTGCATTTACATGTGTGTTATATACTTTCAGCTGACTCATAAAGCTTGGATTTCAGCACTGAAATGCTACAGTGTGAATATAGTATCAAGAAGCAAACACAACATATTTTCTTCCTCTTTAGACCCAGGGTCTAGTAGGATATTGTACATCACAAGCTTGCTTCTTTTTAGCTGCCTTGTCTGCCAATATTGCATCTATTTCTGCTATGTCTTTTTTGACACCTGTGAGAAAAATACACAGTATGTGTTGTATTAGCTTCATATCAAACATATTTAAGGAATTATAGAATTATTTGCCTTCAAACTAAATGCAAACAATATTAAACATATGCAGGCAGATCATTGACAACACTACGGCCCTGGCTATGTTCAGTATAAAACCTACCAAGGCATAATCGACTGGGCTTTCATGCTGCTGTTCTCACTGTGCCAAGGTTCACAACTATGTGAGCACACCACTGTGTTAAGTGGTCTCACCTTTCCTTTTGTCCCTTTTAACTTTTCCTTTGCTGCTGCTGGACTCACAGGCACAACCTTCTTGGAAGGAGGATTCTTTTTAGGCAGTGTCTTTGGTGGAATGAAAGCAGTTGCTGCAGATGGCTGATGTTTTGGCGAAGGCATGACAAATTTTCCGCCCTTCTTTCTGGCCAGAAGTTCAGGGAGTATTCGGGGAAGCACACCTCCTGATGCGATAGTCACACCCTTGAGGAGCTGCGATAATTACGGGGGGTAAGAAAGAAATCAATGTGAGGCATGTAGCTACAGAGCACTAGACTACTGTCTACTTGTAACTATAAACACCAATGACAGGGATCATGCCTCCCAAACTTGCACTCTGCTTCATGCATTCCCATGAAACAACCTCTATGAACTCGGCAAAGAAACTGGGCTGTATCAGACTCTGTGCGAGGTACTTTACTGTGAGGTAATGCTTTTTACTGTGGTGTGAAAACAGGAAACTCCTTGTATAAAAGGTGGAGATCAACAGCACACTGAAATTGAATTGTCAATGGTAGGATAGCTAAACATCTTAAGTAAGTGTACAATTAATACCATGTGGGCTTCATCCGATGGTAATTTAATGTCACGCTTTTGCTTTATATTTGGACTGCGCAAGGATCGTGTCCTGTGCGAAATGCGCCTGTAGCTATCAAAACGGGGAATGTGGAGAAATATAAACATACAGAGAGAGGAAGCCTGGTGATGCTGTTGTGGTGCACGAGTGTACCTACCTGATGAAGTTCATCATCATTGGCAATTGCGAGGAGTATGTGCCTTGGTGTTACGCGGCCCTTCTTGTTATCTCTGGCCGCGTTACCAGCCAGCTCCAGTATCTCGGCTAAAAGGAATAAAAACCAAAACATAAACTTGCATGGGTGACGGAATGTACCAGCACACGACGCTTGCACCGAGTTTTGAGAGCACGGTTGACACGGGGTCCCTTCTCTTTCTTTTTGATATTTTTTCGTAAACCGATACGTGCAACAGTGTATAGATCATATGTGACAAAAAATTGCTTACCAGTTAAATATTCTATCACAGCAGCCATGTAAACAGGGGCACCGGCACCAATGCGAAAATGATGTGTCCCTTTCCGTAGATACCGGCGCATCCGACCGACGGGGAACAGTACCCCAGCCTTCGTTGATTTGGAAATTGATTTACTACGCTTCTTCCCACCCCGGGCAGACATCGCTGATATAGGATCACCAGCACCGAGTAGCAAAATAACAGCAGATCACGGATATGCGGCAGTCAACAAGCGCTCGGAAGTGGTGGCACAGAAACCAAACGGTTGCCTTGTCGCCCTCCCTCTCTCGCCCTTTGAGATGTTGATGGCAGCACTGGAGCTTGGAACAGAAGCAGCAGGCTTGGTTTGACGTTTAGCATTACATATTTGATACGCACATGCAACGAGAAGGACATTTACGATTTAATTTCAAGAGTTAAAACACTCATTAGCTTGACGGCGGGTTATGCGAAATTTCTACCGATTTGCTGCAGCCAGTTAACAGATAACGCTATTGGGTGAAAGTGTGAATTCTTCCAAATTGGCACATATATATATGCTCAAATATGCTTTGCGTGTGTCTATTTGGATAAAAGTAAGCCGTTATTTATAATGAAAAGTGTACCTTCAAAACTCATAATTGACAGTTTTTGTAACACCCAGATTCATATATTTTCTTATATTTTCACTGATGATTAGTTTATATAAATGCATGACTAGTTTCCTGTAGCGTATAGTATTGAAGTCCTTGCTTTGCAAATCGTAAGCTGCATGAAGGATCCACTTTATTCGCAGTGCAATTATTCAGACTTAAGCTCACCAGCATATACTGCATGCAGACAGTGACATAGTACAGCAACACATTACATAATTTCCGTTTGTGTGGGAAACGTCTACAATCAATGTGACTAGACAGTTGCAGGGTGCACAGTACTGTTGAGAGTGGAAAGGAGTTTTGCTGAAAAATTTTATCCTTTGAGAGAGAGACTCATGGTGCAAAAACATTTCTGGCTATGTGTTGATGCACTCTTCATAAGTAAGAAACCAATAAATATATAAGCATGTAAACACCAACTCACAGCTGTGCGGTACCGTTAGAATGAATAAGGACGACAGTACAGTTATCATCTGTCAGTACAGTACATGTCTCAGATGAGAACACTTTTTGGCACAATTTACCCAGGAAGAAGTAATACATCCTACATTTTTTTTTTGGCTACTCATATTTCTTCACATTCAGCAATGCCGCAAAAACAACCTGTGTATTGCAAACCAGTGTTTACAAGCACATGTCAGGAGACAGTACCCAAACACACCATCCAGAGTTTGGTACTGCGATGAACAAATCGAGAATTACTTCCAAGCTCATGGCTTCGTTTCAAGTGGACACCTTGATGTACCATACTGTTCAAGGATGACTGATGCAGCAATCTCAACATCAAGCTGCTGAGCATGAGCAACATAATGCTACTGACAAACTGAGGTTAGGTTTGATCAAAGGCCACAATAATAAGATGAATACATACACTTCTTTTTGTAAGAGGTGGCATATGTTACTGCTCCCTGGTACAGTGAACTTTACTTATATCTGTCTTACCTGAAGATGAGTTCTTAATAGGCAATATCAGATGCTAAATAAATAAATAAATAACAATGCCATTCTACACACTACACGCTTCATACCTGTGACAAGAGGGGAACACATGCATGCACACAAGTAGAAATGTGAAACAACTTGCTTTCAACATTATAATTTAGAGCTATGAACAGGAAGCATAGGGAGAGATACAATGCAGTACGAAACGTCCCGTCCTAGACAAATGTAGACAAGGCTTGATTTGCAGACAAACTTGCGCAGGAGATGATAATAAATACAGTATACTCCCTTTAACACAAACCCTATTAACAGAAATGTCCTCATGACATGAAAATTTTTTTGTGCACATATGTATATTCTGTGGCAGTTGAATCTTCCTGATAAGATGAATTTCTGTTAACGTGAAAAAAGTTTTGTGGGCCCGGGAAGTCTATCTTAAAAAGAGACTATTCAAAGAACCAAGGAAAACAAACAGGGTCATAGCCACATCACACCGCAAGTTTGGCCCCCATCAAACTAATTCATTAACTCATTATAGCTGACATCATTATGATTGAAATTGACAAGAGCAGCAATTTTGACTCTTTAAGAGTGATATATCAGAAATTGTAGACACACACTCATAGTTCTGATCTAATGTGACCTTCTGCATGTCTTTTTGCACAAATATATTTTCTGCAGGTAACATGCTTGTGTAGGAATGTGAGGTACTTTAAAAAGCCAGAATGGCCAGTAATGCGTTGATAATGGCGCTAACACCTTGCACAGCAAGACATAACAGCAAGTACCCCAGTTGAAGCAGTAAATGATTGAAATGTCCATAGAAAACATTTCCAGAAATTCCAACCGGGAGACTTTTGCTGTTGCCACATTAAAGCATAATGCATAGCATGCTGTGTTGGAGTGTGCAACAAGAAATACACAAAGTGCAACAGAACTTAAATGCATCTTTCCTAGCGTGTCTGTCCGGTTTAAGTGGATGGCGAAGGACGCTATTGGTGACCACACAACTGCCATTGTCCTCACGACTAAAATCACAAACTTGGCAATGCAATTATACATTGCATAATGCTACTGCCAGAATACCATCATCTTGGCAGCCTGGTCAAGTTGCACCTCCCATAGACACAAGGAGGTTTGGGTGCCAAATCAATGTTATACCAAGGAATAAGTTCAGAGGCACAGGTTACTGAAGCATGCCACTAGTATACCCGTAGAGGTATGCAGTTGCTTATTTCCACATGCAGAGAATGTAGTCTGTCCATTGAAAGAACAGAGCATGTTAGAAATACACATGCCATCTGTGGAGAGGCCTGATGAGCCAGCACATGAGTCTTTCCGATACCGAATCCTTTATTTAAAAATGCACGAAGATGCGTGAGGAGTGTCATTAGTAATAAATGTATTTGAGCCTTCATCTATGTTGAAGCGGATGCGTGAAATTGGAGATCATACACAAACAAGTAAGACTGATGCTGCAGCTCAGGAACTAAGAGCGAGAAGGGAAAGACAGAGAGAACGTGGTATAACGAGCTGCCGTGACAGAAGCCTCAGCTCAGTAGCTCCACACAGCATGAGTAGAGGCATGTTCAAAGATTGTTGCCTGTTCTCTTTTAACTGGAAAACATCAGAGTTAGCAGAAAGTTTCTTGTGAAACTGAACAGAAACTTTTTGATACACTGAGCACACTTTACGGTGAGGACTGCATGCCTCAAGCACGTCTAACTGGAATGTATTGACAATTCCTGGAAGGCAGAGAGTGTGTGCAAGATGACGAACGTTTGGAGTACCAATGGAAAGCAGGTACTGGTGTCAACATTGGTAAAGTTTAGGATGTGATTAGAAGTGTGTGACACATTTTAATGAATGAACTGAATATGAATGTGGTGAGGACTGTAGACTTCAGCATTGAGACAATGTGCCTTCCCATACCATTATATCCGTAAGCAGTTTTTAAACGGTTGCAGCGCCACAGTGTTCTATAACCCTCGCTTGGCGTCATTCCCTGCGACACCTACTTGTTTTCACAAGCCATGTTCATATTGAAAGGAATCTATCTTTTATCAGAGAGAGAACATGAGAGCAAATTCAGAAAATTACTTGAAAAACGACTTTGAGCACTGGCAGCAAGACGTGAAACTGTGTGCAAGCTCAGAAGACAACTTCTTTGAAAGGTTAATGTAGTTGCATTTTCTAGCTGGAAAAAAAGAAAGAAGCAAACAAACAAAGCACAGGTACATTCCTGTTACTTTTGTAAACAATCTATGTACAGTTCTAACTTGGAAGCTCATAAGTAAGTCCAGGTCTTGTATGTGAAATTGAGTTGTGCTCTCAAAGTAGCCTTTAAGCAAAGTCGCTTTGAAACTGTGAGTAAGGTCAGGCACATGCAGAGAGAAAACCTGGGGGCGAGAAACATGAAGAAAAGCTTGATTAATAAATGTGGCAGAGAGGGGATGTTTAGCTCCTCTGACCATGATAAATATGACATTGAACTGTACCTAGGTCAGCACAGAGAAACAAAGGGCAGACCATGCAAGAGAATAAAGTGGACAATACACTCAAGTTAAGCCCACACAGTTAATTTCATCAAATCAATTATGTGTCTCCCTTCTCTGCTATCTTGAAAATATAGCTTCCAAGCCCTTTCTGAATGTATTGGAAAAGGGCTTTGCCACAAGGCTTTTGCAGAATGCTTGAAAGGAACAGTCTGTGCTGCACATCAAAACATGGTTAAAAGATGATCGGGCCCGCTGTGTCATTGTGTCGTGCATCGACCTCAGGTATTTCCGTTACACTTTTTCTAAAACTTCTAGCGCTGTCTGTGCTGCTTTTGAGACAAGTGGGTCCGTGCTTGCTTTCATGCTTTTCAAAGTTTCTACATAACCCTCTTCAAGTAGCTGTGACTTCATTGGTCCTGCAGCACAATGTTACTTGTCAGACAATGTAATAATAATGTAACATAAACTTGTGCAATGTAGAACTTTTCATAAGGTTTACAAGCACAATGTAATGATACACGAACGACAGTATGCTGCTCACCCAAGTTCGCAAGAGCTGTTGTGACTGCAAGCCCATTCTGCAAGCATTCTGAAGCGATTCCTTCCGTTCTGAGCAAGGTGTGAAGCAGCGAGACCACATCAGACTTTCTTAGTTCCTCTACTGCAGTGTCTGTGAGCACAAACAGAACATAACAAATTAATGCCAAACACCTCTGGTTGGAAGCCATTGATATTTTGCACACGAGACTACACTTCTTCTGGGCACCCTTCACATCACTAACAGTGTATTTAGAGGTCTAGGGATTAGGTGTCAAAGAACTGAGCGGCAAGTTTGTCATTCGTGGTAGAAGGGGAGGAACCAGCCAGTGACCTGTGGGCTAAGTCCTTGGGTTGCTTTGTTAGTGTCAATATCAAAATACAGGAAAATGAATAAATAAATAAATAACGAAAGAAAGAAAGAAAGAGGAGCAAAACAAAATGTGGCACTCTATGTGGGTAGAAATAGAGTTAGAGTTAGAGTTAGTGTTAGGGCAGGAAGGTAAGAGCAAAAAATTAAAACAGCTAAAAAAATAAAAGCTTAAAAAGTTATAAAAAGTCAAAATAGCCAGAAAATTAAAGATGTTGGTTTCTAAGCATGAAATGTCTCGAGTGTCCCTTTTGATTTGTTGACACTGTGGGGGTGCATGCTTTTAAACTTGTGTATAAGAAATGATTCCGTATCATGCCTATCACGTGTGTACCTAAATCCAGATTTTAGTATGCATAGTCTAACAAACAACAAAGTGGTGCAGCAACAGCAGAGCATACTAAGAGCAAGTAAGCTGCATCCACAAAATAAGCAGAAAGTGTTTGTACCTGGTGGAGATGAAGCAATCAGTGCAAGTGCTAAGAGTCCCTCATTCTGCATGACTACATGCTCGGAGTCCAGCATCGCCACTAGATGAACAAGGGCACCACCTCGGCACAATGCACTTTTCACTTCGGCTGAATCACTGTTCTTTACAATCCAAGCAAGTAAACGCACAGACTCCCCTGAAAAGGAGAAAGTAGGAGCATCAAACTCTAGCAAGGTAGGCACTGACTACGATGTCTGCACATTTCACAGGGCCACGTAGGAGGCAGGCTCAAGTGTATATGCAGTAACTGAATTCACTTAGGTAAGGCATCCCATCTTGGAGAGCCGTGGACATTTATTTATTTATGGAACGGAGGAACTTGCGGTGACCCCGGCACGGGTTGTGACTCATCAGCAGACTTTTGGCTCATTGAGACAATGTGCAACTGGTTCAGAGGGTTTCTTCCACTGATCAAGGTGGCTGTTAGTGCTGGAATGTCGAGTGTGCCGAGGTCAGTACAAAGAAAAAAGAAAAGTGGGCAACTGGGACGATGGCAGGAGGGAAGCGAGGAGTCGAAAGCCTGGAGCGAAGTGGTGCGGACGCAGCACAGGATAAAGGCAATGCAAGGTACTCTTTCTCAGTGTCAGAGTCATTCTTGGTTGGCAATTTGAAACGTCTAGTTTAATAAGTGGGAAGTGGGAAGGCTGCTTGCAGGAGCAAATCCCACAAACTTCAGTGGCTGACATCTAAAATTCCCAAGTTTGGACCCACCCACACTGTCCACAAAAATACTTGTTGGAACGTTGCTTATTTTGGAACCCCACACAGCAACATCAGTGTACCTTTCACTCCTGGATGGTCTTCAGTTGAACACCAGCTAGCCAGATGTTGGATCAGCTTCTCATTCAGGCCCAGTTTCGTAGCCACTGCTTCTGCAAGGCATGAAAGTTAAGAGATCAATCACTGGATCACCCAAGCCATCAAATGATCACCTTGCTTGCAGACAAGCATGCGAAGTGTGCCCAGTAACTTGAACACAACAGGAAACGTTTCGACTCCCAGCATTGAGAGCAATTTGTCTACGATGCCCAGTTCCACGAGGACTGGCTTGTTATCCGCTAGACAAGAGAATAGAAGCATACATGTATTAGCTTTTAATATGTTTTGTGGAAAGAACAATCACTTTTTAATAGCATTTTAATCAATCCATTTGAAACATTTCCCATTACCTGGAAGTGCAAGGTTCCTAAGGGCTGCCAGCAGGGCATGCTGTAGTCTAATGTCTCCATCAGAACCAGTCTGCTCCTGGAGCAGATTCAGCAGGTGGACTGCCACACCGTCTTGAACCATTCGTATACAGTGGTCATCTGAAAGGGTAATCTACATCTTAAGAAAAAAGCTGTAGATAGTAAAGAGAGTACATAGTACTCAAGATCCATTAATGCTGTTCATACAACACTACCTAACTACTCAAGGTTCATCACCCCTTTTGTGGTACTGCAATGCAACATACTTAAATAAGCGTTAAAAGAAACTTCAAGAACAACCTAAGAGTGTGGACGTATTTTGGTATGGTCCCTATGCCATGCTGCAAACAAACCAGTCTTTTCTAGAAATATTTTCGCCTCACCCTTTCTTGCAAAGTTCCCCGCGGCCAGTGCACCGGCTACTTTCAGACTGTCGTCCTCAGACTTGAGCCACCCCATTGTTTCCTTGTACACGCTTCCACTTCCATTTTGGTAAACATGACGCATGCTTGCATCTGCAGCAATGTGCAAACATCTTGCAGGTATCCACATAAAAGTCAATACATCATAGAAGTATGAAACAAACACTGCTCAACCTATGCTCTACAACTTTCCGCTGTGATATATTAAACAACCTTCTTTTTTTCACTAGCAATAGTTCGGTATGATACTCCTAGTCACCCGTAATTGTCACTGAGGGTGACACAGCAGTGTTTTATCATCAGCAATATCAGTGAAGCCCAAACGGGAACAAGAAGCTTCTCGTGGGAGTCATCCACATTTCTAACAGAATCGTTGTTTAGGTGAGTTTAGTCAACGGAGTTCTGTTTAGTATGGTGTTGCAACTGTAAGAATTCTCCAATGTTACCTTGTAGGCAACAGAAGAATGTGATAAGGAAAGATTTATTACCACCAGTAAGAATAAGGATGAGGAGGTCACAGATGGTCTTCATGACCCCCTGCTTCTCTTCGGAAGCAGGGCCAGCTTGAAACCTGTGAAGCATGCTCACAAGTTTCTCACAAAAGCCGGCTTGTGCAAAGCTTTCTTTTACCGCATCTGAAGTGAAAATGAAAAGGCAAGACTTGGTCATCAGCTCAGCCTTTTGTGCTTATCTTGATTTGGCCTGTTTTGGTTAACTTGCTCGACATCATCTTTTCAAGATCATGTTGCACATACAGGACCCTTCAAATCGTGACCATGTTGCCCATGCTCACCACTTTCTGCAAGGTTCCCAAAGAGTTCCAGAAGGATTTCTGTCACATCTTCTGAAAAGTTTCTGTCTAGGTTGGACAAGAGGGATGGAAATACATGCGGCTTTAGGAGCTGTTTCCGACCAGAATCTAGAAAAAAACAAAAATACACCTTTATGTTTGGAATGCCTAGGATTGTGCTTAAGCTGAAAGAATAAGGCATAAAGTGACAGCCCCGTACACCAGAAAGGTTCACATAAAATTATACCATCCGACTGTTCGTTGCTATATATGGACAGCTGCAAATTTTTCCAGTCAGGAATGCAATGAACAGAATAAACAAATTGAGTGGATAAGAGCAATACAGCATACCGTGCCTGTGCTGGGAACAACAGGCTAGCTATGCATAGCAACGTCATCAGATGCTGTAGGTGAGCAGCAGAGCTCTCGCGTGCCTTTGTGTTGGTAGAAGCAGACGACATTTAAAAATGTTTGAATGTTGGCAAAGCTTGTCAGTTTTCTTTGAGTGGATGGACAAGGAACAAATAGTCTCCAGTGTGACCCACTTGGAGACTGACTACAGGTTGTTGAATCTACTGGTTTTCTCACTGTTAGAGCAGGTCGGACTAGAAGCTTTGATGCTACCAGACAACAATTCCGCCCATCCGAAGTCACAACTGTCGCCTTCTGGCCTCCTTCTACCATCTTCTGTCATTTTCGTGATCTGTTGCGAGGAACATGTTGGAGTAACGTGACGTTCGTTGCCTACTACAGTGATATATTTTTGGCAATTTCTCGAAATCATCACGTTTTTTGCAGTGACATTTTCTCCACTGCATATCTGTTGCGGTGAGGTGACCAATGTAATTCAGGTTAAGTTCCCTAGCCCTTGAAGTACAAGTGTGAAGTTCTGACCTGTATCTGCAATACTATTCAGTACCAGAACACAGTTCATGGCCACTTCTTCATCATTGCTGAATTTGCTGAGATATTTGAGCACGATCGAGACAAGACCTAGATGAAGTGCCTGCTCTTGAATTTCTAAAGAAGAAACACAATCAAAGAAATCAGCTCGTATTTTATAGGCTGCAAGAAGTAGAGCATGCTCAATAGCATTTTCTTTACAGTAGGGTGTATGAAGTAATACGGTACCTTGCATGTCTGTCAAGTTGAGCAGGCACCCAGATGCTACAGTACGCAAATTATCTGGCACGGCATCTGCCTCGAGTAAGTTCTGCAGCAACTGCAACAACTGTTCCACTCCTTGGTGAGATTTGACTATGTCTCTTGCAACATCTGCATCAAAAACAAAGCAGTAATCAATAAATACTTATCGCACTGTTTACTGTCACAGGAAGCACACTTACCATTGTCATAACAGATATTTCCCAGAGCACGACAGACCTGGAGTACTGCGGCATGGTCAGCACGAGACAGTTGCTTCACAAGAGGCTCAATAACAGTCACATCTGTACAGAGCTTTCGTAGAACATCTGCCATCAAATTCGGTGTGTCATTCTCAACAATATCCTTAAGGTATTGCATGCACTGTAACTGGCCTTACCGTTTTTACAAGCCTCTGCTATAGCTTGTGCGAAAACCGTGAGACAGTCTACAGTGATATCAGAAATCCGCTTCGACACATTCCTGACAATCTCAATGAAGCCTCCTTTCACTAACTGATCAGCAACTTGTCTCTGATCTCTGCAGGTTATATCTAAATAGAAACGTGAGGTCTGGCACTACCTCGTACTGAAGACGACTATATTTGAACAGCTTCATTGCTCGGTTAGTGCATATGCAACTCTCACAGCAAATTCAGCTCTTCTAAAACAGAAATATTCACCCTACCTTCTGCAGTCAAACGTGCAACCAGCCTTTTAAGAACGTTTTGCAACAGAGTGCTGTCAAGTTGTTTGTCTTCGTGAGCAGACAGCTTCCACTCAGACAATAGCTGAGTAACTTCATCTAAATACAAACAAATTAAGCTGATTAATTACTTGCAGTGCTAAAACCCCTCCGAAATCCTGTGCTATGCATGCAGGCTCGCAGCATAATGATCAGCCCCGTGTGGTCGTTGGAGACAACCAACAAACGACAGATGGATATCACACGCATTAGCAGGAAGCAACACATAGCTCAGTCATAGCAAGCTTTCAGTAGTGAGTACAGAACTTACCCATCTTAAGTTGAAAGTGGTTTCGAAGAGCACAACTAAGTTAGGTTATGACATCTCTAATAAATACTCCACCTCTCTGTAAAATCGCAACCACAACAAAACCGCAAATGCGAAAACGGAAATCGCGATGTCCATAGCGCTGAAGCTTTTCCCTAAATGAATCATGATTCGCAAATACGGTTATACTGTATAACAGCTGTTAAAACTACACGTATAGTTCGTTTTTGCAGCAGAAGAAAAAATTTGGAATAATACATCACATTTTTCTCACGAGCTACTTCCCATTTTTTTGGTGAGAGGGATTGACATAATGCGACTAGCCAGCCTCTTTGAGACAGACAGCAAACAGCGGACAGTGCAGAGACAAACAAAACTGCTTTGCGATTAAGCCTGCCAGACACGCAGTACATAATTACACAAACGGACGCCTAGCTATCAACGTAATTTTTATTAACCCTACGTTTTAACGAATTTCAATGGGACTACCATCTTACCTGCAGTGTTGTAGGCTGTCACATAACACAGAACTTGGGTCAGTACAGGAACGCCTTCTTTAATCTAATTTTATAAAACAAAGCACAGTTAGGTCGCTTAGAAAAAAAAGGGGACAGGCTTAAAAGCCCATAACAGATTTCTTTCTACTGGCAGTCAGGTCATGAGACGAAGCAGGAGCTCTTCCCTACACCATGGATAGGTTACTAACGATACTGACAGGCGTCAACAGGTGGGGGCAATCAGTGAGAAGACCCCATGCATAGTATTTTTGTGTAGTTGCCTCATTATTCCCATCCCAATGTGCACTAGCTCTGCTCCCCCACTCCCGACGTACCCTGGACACCCCTGCCCAACCCAACCAAAAACAATTCACAGTGTAGTATGACAACTGCAAAATCGGAAATTAATTTAATTTATGCAGCTCAAAATAAGCAATTTCTATAAGCTTCATAAATGCCACTGAGTGCCGAGGAAAAAGTTCTGGAAATGCTACACAATTAAATTTGTTTCCTGACTTCACCAAATTATGTAAGAAGCTAATTTTTTTAACTTGAAGAGAAAATGTACCAAGGGCGGTACCAATCTATCTCTTATCACACGATCCTTTGTAATACTGATTGCTAAGTTAGGACAGACAGCCCTAAATGGCATTCATGAAACTTTCACTTCATTAACAAATAAACAAAAAAAAAAAAAAAAGAGAGGGGGTTCATTAAAAGTAGCAACATTCCTTTTCCTATCCACAAATTTTAGGCATGCTACACAGAGACCAGCTTGTCTGTGTGTTCGACAGACAAGCACCTCAACAGATGCTAGAATACATTCCTTGCAAAATAACAAACCCCTAGTACAGGCACTATGATAACACTGGTAAGAAAAACAGTTTATGTGCC
>JARGYV010103618.1:0-14754 GCA_029532675.1 Ornithodoros moubata | reverse complement strand
GGTTCAAAGGGCGATGACTAGGAATTTCGATATTATGCATGAGTGTGGCCCGAGTGGGGTATCAAAGGTGTGAGTCGCTGGTTCCGCGCAAGATGTTTCTTGATTTATGTATTATTTTGAACCATTGACCAAATCAGTGTGTCTGGCCTCGAATTTGTGCTGGTACGCCTGCATTGTTTAATCGACTGGTGTATTCGCTCATTAGTTTCTCAAGTGGCTAATACAAAATCATTGTCTTAGTACATGCTGTTTTGCATATTTTTGTGAAAAGAGTTACATAAATTATGCTGATACTCGCTGCATAAATTATGTTAAACTCTACTAAGTGAGTATTTTTTCGTTGGCGCTGTTCCTTTTGCCCGTACAGGACATGAGCAGTCATTGCGATAAAAATGTTTGCCTTTCTTTCCCAGAGTCGTCGAAGAAGCTGGGCTGAGGATAGTCTTCAGCATTTTGCGAAAACAGCAACATCGATTGGTGACGATGAGGTGAAGTTACGTCTGCGAATGCAAATCTCTAATGTTCTACATCTACCCTGTAGATCCGAATTTGTCTGCAACTGGACTACAAATTCGGTTCTAGAGAGGTTTGTGTGGTACATACGAAGCAACCAGCAGATGAAGCCCAGCACAACTATTTTCATATTCGGTTTTACTTTAAGACGTACAACCTCTAATTTATGCGCATAGAAGGTAAGTATTAAAGAAAGCGGACACCGGTTTGCGTAGAAGCACAGCGCAAAGTGTATCAAGGGTGTGAAGAGCAGAAAATAAAATATTGGTTGAGATTCACGTGTGGTTTGTATTATGTTTATCGGCGATTATGGGTCAATTGTAGGTCACGCTCCGGGAGGCTAAGTGCCAGGCAGCTGAAGTTAATTTCCTTCTTTTCGTTCGTATGCGTACACTGCCCTGGTTCTGCTTTTGGCAGATTTGCGTACAGAAATTCTGTAGCGGACCTCATAAACTGCGTGGTCATTTTCTGTATCTTTCGAGAATCATGTTTTTAAGAAATGGTAAGTTCCTGTGCCACTGTCACATTAAAGTTTAACTTCAGGTTGAACAACTATAGGCTGTCTATCATCCTTTGGCAGCTTATACCTCTCCGAAGTAGCACATTATGTCGCTCAGAGCAGCTGCTATGAATCTGCTCCGGCTTTCAGCTGATCTGAAGGTAGTGTAAAAAAAAGATGAAGAAGAACGTGGAGAAGAGAACTGATTTGTCATGCCGTGCACTATGCATTATGCTGGGCACTCCATTGGAAAATGACGGTTTTAGAATTGAACTCAATTTGCAGCTCATGAGAATTATCATGCTCATAGCAAAAGAAAAAGAAACTAACGATAGTATAAAATGAAAACACGATATTGTGTGTGGTCCGTACCGAAACCTGCAACTTTCGAATGACCGTGTGGCTGGACGGTAATTTTAAAGGTGTGATTCTTTTGGTAAATGAAGTTGTCATGATGGTCATAATCGGGTTGTTAGGCTAACTTGGGTCTTCAGAGATTTCGTCTCCTCTTCCCCCGTCCCACCTCACGACGTAAAGCTCGTCATCACGTTCGGTGCTCTAGTTTGCCGGCTAAGCAATGCATTTTCGAAGTACCTTTTATGAAAGTGAATACCGTACATCATTACCATGTACGGTAATCATGTTGCCATGATAATCATGTTGCCGTGTACATCATGATGTACGGTATTCACACACAAACAAAGCATTTGAAAGGTAGTCTTCCCTACAGCAGGAAAAATAAGCGTTTAGCACATGTAGTTGTCAAGTTAAGTGACAAGTTTTTGTGTGTGCCCCGTTGCAAAAACGGAATCAGCGGAGCGTTGTTTTATAACACCGAGAAAAGTATGAGATTGTATCAAGCCATTTTGCCAAATGGATCAGTAAGACGCGAGTATCTATTATAGTTTCTTAAGACTACTCATCCACAGGATGGCAGTTGCGTCCTTCATATAGCCACTTTAGCATAGAAATCATAATTCTCTGCAGAGAAGTCAGTGAGGGGAAGATACAACCGAAGTGTCTTGGCGCAGCGAGAAGACAGTGCTATGAGACTGCGTGTGATGGAGACTCCAGAAGACTGGATGGTGCGTTAAACACTCTCAAAATGTAAATATTTGTGCGAAAAGAGGATTTGTGATGCCCTAACGTAAGGGCTATAATCTCTTTTCAATCTCGAAGTTAAGTTCAACTGACTTAGATCTCATGCTGTTTCGATGTGCACAACATTAAAACGTCCACTTACACTTGACATTCTAGAGAATAACTCTGTAATAGGGCACAACTGGCGATTGGCTGTGGAGATGGAAAGCTGTCTCTTTCATTTGCATGCTCTCTTGCTTTCCGTCTTAGCAGCGTGTTGTCATGTCATCATCATCTGGTGGTTGCGCACGTACTTGGCTCGCTCGTTCTGGTTAGAAGCATTCCCGCACAAAGGATATAACGGACACTATAATAATTTTCTCTCTTTAAATAAAACTTGCGAGTCGTTAACAAAAACAAAGATACATAACACTGAAATTGAAATTGAGGAAGAAAAAATGGAGACGGAAGTCCCAGAGGACTGGAACCGGCTACTCCAGAGCGCTAAAGGAAAAAAAAAAAACAAAAAAAAAACGCAACACCGACTTTTCTGAGGCGTGGCCTGATGAGAATTGTGTGCCTGCCTGTGTGCCGTGTGATGTGTGCTTTGCGCTAGTTATTTTGCCATTTGCTCTTCTTCTTTCGCGAAAACATAACACTAGAACTTACTTAGGACATTCATTCAGTTGAAATAACGCGAAAAGCATTAACACTATACGCAGAACCCTGAGGACGGCACCAGCACAATAATAACGAACAGAATTATAAATTAGCCCGTCATATATACGTCGCATAGGGCGAATGCTTCGGATATATGCTTCTTACTCTACCCAGTCACAAAGGTTCAGAAGAGAAAGCAAAAAAGAGAAGTAGCATACAGGAGGAAACCAAGCAAAGTCTAAACGGCGACAGTATAGCGGCAACAATTTCATGAGGATAAGGCTTGCCCAAAAGTGCGACTCATGACGATGTACTATTCAACTGGACTTTTCATTGACCTTCAGGCATGTTCCCTTGAGGTCATCCAACCTCATTTCCATCATCTACAATCAGTTACACGCAGATCTGAGTCATCTCCCTCACAGTATTTACCAAAAGCTGTCATGTTTTAATTTTCAAGAGAAAGACTGCAATTCAGTCCTGAGAGGTGTGTGATAGGTAGTTTTTGTGCTTGGACAATTCGGCGATAAGTTCAAGCGGAGACAACAGATATGTTCACTAGTGACTAGTGCACTGCTTTGAATTATTCAGTAATGAACCAATCCAATCAAATAATGACTGCGTTTAAAGGGAACACGAGAACATTACGTACCTGAAAAAGAGTGTGCTAATCCCGTCGTATCCATCATGGTTGCCAACACATCTAGGCTATGTATACTCGTGCGCTGAACGCACAAGGTCGCTACAAGCGGATACCGTGAACAAGACATCAGGATACCCTCACGCGCCACAGATGTGGTCCACAGGGAATGGAAGGCAAAGTAGCGGCGATAAGCATGCGCGTTTCTAAAAAAAAAGCCAGCAACGTGAAAGCGGCAACAGAAGTGGCATACAGAAAAAGAAAACAGCATATTGTGGACACGGCAAACCGTCAAAAAGCCTCAATCTCAAAGACAGCCCTTGACCTGCTCGTCGAAGTACGTTCTCTCCAGGGACCTCCGAGTATAGTTGCAAGCCCGAGCTGCGAAGCGTTTCACGGAACGGAACAGCAAGCCAAACCGTAGCAACCCGAGTCGCGCACGTGGTCTGCCGGATGCCTGCAGAGACAGGAGGTCGACGCAATTGTCAAAGGGCCATAAAACGAAGAGAGGAGGGGACGTCCCGCCGAAAAATAAATGATCCTTTCGCTTTCCCCATCACCTCCTCGAGCTGAGTATTCGCCCCGTATCTTTTTTCACAAGCGATGTTTCATTAGTGGCAACGAGAAAGCACTCCCGGCTAGCATCTTTTCAAACGTCCCGCGACATCTCAGTTGCCGCCGCAAGGCCTGGGTAGGGCTCCGCTTTGTTTTCTTGCGAGTTTACCCCTTTCCACTGAAAATGGCGTGGAGAACCGATAGCTTCGGCCCCTGCAGTGCTTTTGTCTCCGTCTTGTTAGTTTCGAATTGTTAGGCTTGACCGCAAGGGCTTGATGGGTCTGAAACGACGTCGCCAATTTCACAGCTTTGGGCACGGAGTGGTCATTGAGTATGAATTGTTGGTGCGCACGTCGCGCCGGTTAATTGATGCGTTTTGAAAGGATGAGCTGGAGTCATGAATGAGCAGTTGTGGTTTGAAGGTCAACTGTTTGTTGTCCTGGCATCATGTGTTCGGGGCAAGCGAAAGCGCGATTCTGAACTGCACTGGGTCCCAGGAAGCTCTTCACGCATTGGCAGTACGTAAGAATGGACTTCAGTGTAAATTTCAGTACTTCAGTGATGTATCAAGATGATAGCAACGCAAAGCAGTTCATTCATCACAGCCTATCACCAATCCCGGCTCCTTTCTAAGCATTTTTTGTAGTCTGCTCCAACAGGTTCACTTATTTAATAGGCTACATACTTAACATATGCGGTCTAGCAGGACACACCGCATGTATTCATATACGGACTATACTTCGCACCTTACGCTAGAACTGTCGGTTCACGGAATTTTCAATTCAGTTGATGGAGTCAGTTGCATTCACTGTAACAATACCGTGTTCTTTTACACAACCTATTGCGCCCATCATTTGGAGAAAGGCGTCTGGAAAAGTGGATGCAGTTTAATAAGCATATATTCTTCGTGTGATCAGAGAAAACCTTTCTATATAGACCGTTCATGGCTTAGGCTTCGTGAGCGCCCGCATGCTGGCAAGGGGAGGGAGGGAAGGCGAGTGCTGGACGATGCATTCAGGGCCGACGTTCTGATCTCTTCGTTTTCGGAGTCATCCATCATCTTCCCCGTCGGGTTCCCCTCGACCCATCTTTTCGCTGTGGTTCACACGAGGCCTCTTGCCGATTGGCGCCGTACTCTCAATTTGGCAACTTTCAGGCATCCACAATGTTCGAGCCACGCACATGAGAAGTTAAAAACGAATGCTGCATTTGCATTCAATATGAGCATATCTTAAAGAGTCTTTCGTTTAGTTTTATTCTTGAGTCAGTGTCTAGTGAAGTATACGCACATATCTATGTATAGACAACGGGTTCATGCTAACTGCAGACATAGAAGGGACTTTCAAATGCATTTACACGGCTTTCTCGAAGAGTGATACTACACGCCCCAGAGGACTATGCAGTTATAGCGTTCAAAACACGATGATGGCCTGCAGTACAAGAAAGAGCTAGTCGCGTTGGAGGACCTCTTCGGATGTCTCATATTTTTCTTTCACTTCATCATCACCTCTTCGGATGCAGTTCGGCTTCACATGCTTACGCTGTAATCTTACGCGAGCACTGTAGCTAGGGCCTTTCGGACCAGCATTAGCTTAAAAGGCGTTTTCGATTTCGGATCATAATAGGCGAGACTACAGGCAATACATAGGCTTAGGCTTCGCTTACAGCACCGACACTGAGGTACGCGCGCAAGCACGGCATCCATCTAACTGCTTATGCCAAGAGCGCACTCCTGCGGGTCGCGTTTGTTTGTTTTGGAATCTGTGGTCGCGACCGATTCGTAGCTAAATGAAGCTCAGACACTATGCAATTCTTTGGACAGTGCACTGCCGCACGATTTTTCGCACTTCACAAATTTATTGTCAGCATAAGCCAACAACAACAGGTACTTTAATGATGATGACATGGCGTGTTTCGCCGTGCCTGGGACGATAGCCTACCATTGCAATATGTCTGTATGTGAAGAAAAAATTATAATGACGAGGAAATTAACGATACAGAGCAAGAGTTCCTGTAGAAGTCCGGTTGCGGACAAAAAGCCCAGCAGTGCACACAGGGCACGGCGGTGCTGTGCCGGGCAGCCCCAAGGCCCAATCAGTTGCTCCAGGGAAAAGAGGCTCCCATCCAAACAAGCCAACTTGTGTTTGAGCGCTTCCCTTTGTCGGTTATATATCCCCTACGTGTGGAGTACATGCTCAATGGTTGCAGGATCCGCACAGGCAGGCAGCATAAGCCAACCTTGTTGGAAAGTACGAAATTCCTTAGAAATTTTTGACTACATGCGAGCGCGGTCAGCTACCATGACCAACAAAATGGCAGCCTCGTATGGCGCGCGATGCACGCAGCGCACGTGATTCGACGCAGCCCAGAGAGCGTGGCCGTCCTCCGTGGAGTGAGATTCAGGATCAACCCGCGGAAATAGCCTATCATTGTTAAAAGACTTCTTTTTTCCAGAAGTGGCATGTTCGGATATCCTTAGGTTTGTGATTTCATTTCTTGAGTCTTATTAATGTTGTCATTGATGAAATTCAGAATGACTCAATGTTAGCGTTAAATATTTATGAATTGTTTCCGAAACACGAGGGCGGCTGCACCAACATCGATGCACTGGCTCTTGAACCTGTTGAGGTTCATGTGTGTCGCGAATGTGTTTGTTTCTCGGCACCATTGCTCAAACAAGAACTCTCGATAGTCATCCCTCCAGAACAATGTTGAACACAGTAAAGTACAATTTAAGCGGATGACCAGAGGTAGGGTACGGCACCTGTGGTGGATATCCTGATATCACCGTCCTAGTTTATTATTGTTGTTGTTGCTGTTCAGGTGTTCTGACATAGGTGATGCATGTGACCCTCGTCCGCACCAGGAATGGCAATCCACATACAAGGCAATGGTCAACATTGTTCCCTCCCCTCCTTTTTTTTTTTTTTTTGCAGCTTCACTCTGTGGAACGAGACGAGAAGCAGTACCTGCGTTACAGCCCGAACAGTCAGACTATAGCATGTGACTTCAATATACTCAGCTTCCTAAGTTTAGGGCGCACTTTGGAATATCCGGTACGTAGTATGTGATGCCCATTACTTGGAAAAGAGACGAGCACCTACTGGTATTTGCAAATTGTTTACAGCGGGCACTTAACCACGTAGCGAGTTTGATAGAATAACCATACAATAGTTGGGCATACAATTCCTAGGTGAAGGTCAAAGTTCGCCACCGTTGTTGTCCCGTCGTGCGTCTACAAATACAGGCGTTCATAAATTGCGGTAGCGATATGAGACGAGATATACTGCATCATGACAACTGCATTCTCAGTATGAGTACCAGCTGTTGTCTGGTTTTTAGACTGAGAATTTCTGAGAGACCCGCCTTTCATTCCTCTTGCTGGGCCGCTTAGATAATCGTTTTTTGGTTTTCCTCAGACACTGAACAACCAATGCCGGCATAGCAGTCTGCGAAGTCGGCCAAGGACAAAAAATGGTTTGATGGTGGTGGCGAAGATTGAGGCAAAGCCGCTGAACTACAGGCTTGTCCCAAATGTTCGAAGGCGTACGTTGGTACCGTTCCCAACGAAGTAGGCTCAGGCCCTAAGTAACTCCCAGCAGTATGTCGTCACCTCAGCAAGTGCATTGCAAAGAACGACCAATACACTATCACTTGACAGCGCCATTGCCGATTTTATTGAATTGCGGCAATTTTCTCACTACGGCCAAGAGTCTCGTTGCGGCCAGAACCTCAATACGGCCAAAGATGTCTCGATATGGTCCGCAAAATCCTAATCCGAAATGTATTTTTACGCGCAAGATTAAATTACGGCCAAAGATTTCTCACATCAGCTACAAAAAAAGGGAAGGGTGGCCCTTTTTTTCTCTCTCTCTCTCTCTCGCCCAAAGGTGTGCCATTGGAGTAGAAAGGTCCAATCTTCAACTTTCAGATGCCAGATGTGGGTTAGAAAGTGAGTTTCAGAAAATGCGCATTTCTGTTTCGGTGTACCTACGAGGACATATCCTCCTGGTACATGTCTACGCTTACGGCATGGAATATGCAATGCAGAATTGCACACACACTTGCATTATACAAAACCTTTCATCACCATACATCATACACAACTTCGGAACTTCACAGACAATTGTGAAGAACGCCATTGACTGATGTGCACGATAGGCCTCAGCGGACACAGTTTCAGTAGTTGTAGCGAGAATTCACGTCAGATTGATGTGACTGATACGATGATCCTCATGGTACGACTGGATTACAGGACGAATTGCTCAGGAATCTTTTTTTTTCTTTATAGAATATTTAATTCACACGTACACCTAGCCAACAACAAAGTGTAATGGAATATATTCAGTCACATATTAGCCATAGCAAACTGCGCTGCGAGCCGACGTTATGGTGAGCTAGAACTACGTCGAGAAGTACGAACGTAATAACAGCTTGGCGGCCATACCATGGGAGGACCTTTTGTGGGGGTCAAGTGGAGCTGGAGCCGTTCGTATAGCCTACAGTGACGTAGACACGTGACTTGCAACTTCTTCCTCGAGTGTACGCTGCAGCTCCTGAAACTGTGTCCGCTGTGGCCTTCATCGGCATAGGTCTGGCAGTCGTTATCTCCTTTCCGACTGCTAGTGTGCTTGCTCTATGTGGTGCTAAGTAACTAAAGCTATAGCCATCATATGAAGCTATGCTTTAAGCTCTAAGCGTAGTTTATAGTATTGTGACTATAACGAAGGCGAGGACAACCTCAAGAAGGCATCTGACTGGGTATTGATGGGTATGATGGCTTTGGATGGGTATATCTGTATGTAACCTAAAACATCTTTGTGTGTGTGTGTGCTACTAACATCGCAAAATGTTCCTACCGTGCACTTCAATCAACGACGTTACTGATGACTGTCTGTGTATCATGCATGGTGATGAAATGTAAAATTACAAATCGGACAATAAAAATCTGTACGCAATCCGGCACTGTATGTTGCATGCTGTAAGCGTAGACATGTAGATGGATGATAGGTCCGGGAAGGCACACTGACACAGAAATGCACATTAGTGAAACTCACTTCCTGAACGTCCACTGGCATCTGAAAGTTGAAGATAGGGCCTTTCAACTGTAACGACACACCTTTGACCTAGACAAAAAGGCGACCACGCTTTCTCTTTTTTACTGGCCGTTTTACATCTTTGCCGGTTCTGAGTTTCTAGCCCTAACGAGAGATTTCGAATCGTAGGATTACTGGCCGAAATGGGACTCTTAGCCGGAAGGAGAATTTGACCGAAACGAGATGCCTGCCCGTCGCAGGCATGTCTGTGCTTGGACAGCCTACATGTCTGGAATGATGTTCTGTCCACATTTTATGAAGCTCTTCCTTCTTCTAGATTCATATTTATCGTATTTATCTTTACATAGCTCATTTAGTTCCTCTGTTTACCGTTCGTCATGTCGATTATACTTTAGACAGCCTGTTTCTGTGTGGAACTCCACGAAAAAGATCCTATGCCTTCACTTCGCCGACTGTACCAAACCTTGCACAACCCTGTAATTGCAGAGCACTGGAAATTGTTAACGAAAACGAACGTTACTTTTTTTTTCTACGTGGTTTACGATGATTCAAGGTCAACATGGTCTACTTTTGAGGTTATATGATGCAATTGCTCCAGAGAGTCCTAGGACATCTTGATTCGACTCGAAATCTTCGTGAGACACCCGCGTTACCCAAGTTACATGTAATGCTAGTATCTGGTAGCGTTGTCGAAGACACCGAACGCATCGTTGTGTCCTACAGACGTTGCTGTGCGGCACGATGCCACCTAGAGCCTGAGTTCACAACACTGAACAGTATAAGCCTTTTAGTCTTAAAAAAAAAGAAAGATAATTCATGGTCTATGAGATCCACTTGACAGACCGTGAGAGTTAAAGGCAATAGTCGAATCTACATCGGGGACAAATGTTGAGTGTGTTTTAGGTCGTAAACATAGTTAAGTACTTATAGAGCTCGCAGAATAAGGGGCCTAGAGTAGCCAGATTCACATAGGTGGATTCGCAACCTTTTTTTTTATGTATCCATACGCACCGACTTTGGAGACTGCCCACGAGGTCTCCAACAGCTATTTTTGCAAGCGGCGCTGACGCTGTCTCGCAACACTCTGTTTAGGATCATCCGTGCTCTGAGCCACATTCAGAGGGTTGTCGTTTTTCAAGGTAAAGCGAGTAGGCCCCACTTTTCCCGGATATCAAGCCGTACGCACACAGGTGGCCTTTCTTTTCAGTGTGACGGGTCACCGCCTGCTCGTAGCACGCACGGCGCCATCCGGCGACGCGGCTTTCAGAGGCCTTGGCCAGTCCCACCTGAGGGACCGATCTCGCTCCTTCAGAAAGACATTAGGCTCAAATGTCCCGTGCAACCATTTCCCCTTTGGACGTACATAAGGTATTCGACGTACAATAACGCGGAAGAAAGAAAAATCACGATTTAGTCATTGAGTCCGTGAGGTGGTCATTGTTTCCGACGCTATTTCGAAATTCGATGACCTTCCTGCATGTAGCTGACGCGGTGTTCTGTACGGCGGCCGCTGGGTGAAGCGCGATTGTCTCCGAGCGGCTCTGGACGTGTTCCTGGAGGCTGTCCAGTCAGACTTCACCTTGGATAGGCGTGTCGAAAACTCGTATGCTCGTGCGACCTCGTCTCGAATGTCTGGAATCAGTGGTCCTTTGGTTCCACAAACAGGATAGTAGGGAAATATGCGTCAGGATTATGAATTGACGCTTGCGCTTGTTCAAGTGGTTACAGATATTCCCGGCAATAAAACGTCTTGCGGTCATCATCGTAAACTGTACCATACATTTGTCGAGGTGGCTTTTCTATTCTCTCTCTTTCCTTTTTTTTTTTTTTCCTTTCAAGTAAGGTACATTGTCGCACAAATTATTATTTCTTTTTCTGTCTTACGTGGGATCCTGCTCGAAGTAGATGTAGTACTGAATGAGACTCAGCACATAGTGAACATGTGAATTGGTTCCCACGTCGACCAACCTCGATATCCTCACCACTAACTACAATGTCTACAATAAATAATACTGACCTGTACATTCACAGCACAGTCACGACACTTCAATCGCCTCCATAAAAGGGAGCATAGTGAAGCTCAGTGCAAACTTTCAAAGTGGAGGCGTTTTCTCCCATTTGGAGCTTATTAAAACGAGGACTCAACCTTTGCGGCCGATACGAGGCGGACGGCACACTAGCGGTGTTAGCTCGGTGTGGCGAGGACGAAAGCGTTGCATCAACAGAGAGCCTCTAGTTGATTACTTATTCCCCCGGCACGAGATGCAGCACGTGCAGGGTGACGCATGCGTTCCGCTATCATTTATCACTCGGACGCCTAATGTTTTGCTCCTCAGATGTACGAGGCAAGCAGGGACCTCAATGGCATTCGTTCTGTGAAGGGCGCAGCGTATGCAATCTGTATCGGTGGCTTTGTATATAAGGGATTTAAGAAGTGACGAAAGCTGACCTGCAGTGAGACATTGCACGTCCGGTACCACATTTGAAAACTGAATGCCCAGTTCAATTCGTCTTTGTTTCATCATTTGAATGACGAGGTACATCACGAAAAAAGCTTGAAATCTTGCATATACGAGGCCGCTGCAGCATAAGGAAATGCTAAAAACATATAGAGGGAACTTTACACCCAGGAATTATTAATGCATGTTAAGATTAACTTGAGTAGCAAATAATAAGCATACATACACATCCGCACACACAAGTCCACACAAGAGAATGCCAGCCCACAGGCAGCACCCGTTGTGTGGTCGACTAGATGAAACTTCATGGCTAACTTAACACGTGAAGGCATGCATATATGAGGCGAAAACATGGTCTACCTGAAGTGCGACCCGTAAGGTTTCAGCCTCGGTTACTGCGACGTGCCCGTTCTCTTTTCCTTTTTTTTCTAAGGCAAGTCTTCGAACAATGTCGTTCAAGGGCACCCACGCTCCACAAAGACTGCTGAAGCACAACACCGTACCATGTCTATTTATCTTGTTTTCGCCGCGTGCATCTCAGTAAAATAATACATCGTCCTGGCTTAAAACGTGGCTCTTTGGCTTCACAGGTAGTTACGTAAGTGGATTACACTATCACTAAATGTCATCATCTGATTACGGCACACCTTATCATTTAGACTGCTTCTAGCCTGGGGAGTTGTAGTTTAAGGATAATGACGTGGAAGGTCAGCCTGTCACCATGACACTTGTCGACCTGCTATCTCGTATAGGGATGTACGGGTACGGAAAGGACAAAATGTGATGCGCTCATGTCACGTTGTGCTGATGTAAGTGGAAAGTAATGGATGAAACCACTTAACAATGCTGTCTTGCGCAAGCGAGATAGCTACTGTTTAGATAATCAGAAATGCCGGATAAACGGAACAAACAGGAGATTTTGGTTTGCTCGCTTAATACTTAATACCAACAAATCTCTCATTATCGGAACACCGTACTTCCGTCATCTCGCTTAAGCGGAACAAAATCGCGGCCAAGGAGCAGGTAGTTTGGTTCTTCTTCTTCTTCTTCGTCTTCTTAGTTTGGTTTGGCATGGCTGACATGGTGGAGCCGACCGGTCAAAAAGCTTCTTCTTCTACTTCTGCCTTCACCTGTCTGGTCATTAGCCACGGGGGCGTTTGGCCACGGATTAGCGTGAGTATTGGTCAAAAACCTATCGCCATCGTCATCCTGACGCAGCGCACCGCGGCCGCGCCGCCGCGCACAGAGGCTTCTTCTTCTTCTTCTGGCTTCTCCTCACAGCTCCAGAAGAAGGCAGAAGAAGAAGAAGAAGAAGCTCCACATCGGACTCCATGTTTGCGGCGAGTTGCGTGCACGCGGCTAGGAGTGGTTGATTTCCTCAACGTTGTTGTTTCCTGACTGCTGTGCTACTGTACAAGCAGTTAGCGACGCAACCACCACCACCCAGCTTCGTACGCTATCGTTGTGGCGATGGAGTCCAAAAAGGAGCCACACCAAGCGCATCCGCTCGTGAATGACACATGCAGTACTGGACTGTGCAACAAGGGACTCTGTAGCACTTTTGCAATACTTTTAAGCAACAAGACTGCACACAACTTGTATGAAGCCTGTCAAATATACATGTATATTTGGTAAAGAAACACTTTCAAACTGCAGTAAGCCAAGTAACACCTGATGTTATAAAAATGATACTACTGTGCAAAAACTGTCCGCTCTGCATCTATAAACGGAACTTCTCATTAACGAAATAAATTGCCCAGTCCCCTCGATTTCCGTTTAATGGGAGACTCCGGTATAACTACATCTATATGCATGTGTAGGCTATTGAAATATTTATTTAGGCGGAACGGTCATGCTGCACAGCAAACAGTCATTGATGTACAGTCGAGAGTGTCGTCAATAAAGCGACAGGATCCTGGTTTCGTAGGTCAGTAATCCTTGCGAAGCTTGTACATATGCGAGAACACAACAGTTCCTGCAATCGTCCTGGTACCTTATTTGTTGTTGCGTGACAAGTTTGGAGAAACTTTTGCCAAACCCAATCCAACGGACGAATGTTAAGAGCGGACGTTATGATAAATAATATTCTTCATTAGCCAGTGCTGCATGTATACGAAGTCTTTTAAGCGCTTCTATGAGAAAACGTTTGATGGGCGTTAAGAAACACTTACACAAGATACTTATTTCAGTTCAAATACCGAAGGAGCAGAAATTATGTTCATGGAGCCAGTGTTCACGAGTTTACATCTAACGGCATCCATCATTTGGCCCGTGCAGTCATTAGCAGATGTCATCTCTAAACGCTCGAGGCAGCGAACGGCGCTTTTCCTTCTTTAACAAAGACGCCCACTGCAGGACTTTGGGCTTTTTCTGATAGAATTTTTTTTCTTCTCTGTCTACATGAGGATACACTTATGCAGAGAAGGTTCTATACTACGAAGTTTCTTTCCCAGCCTGTGCATAGTTTAATATCCCGGGTACGTCCCTCGTGCAGGGATCCGGGCAAGAGGCCGACCCCTGGGACCCTCCTGGCTCGCGTTCGCTTATACATATTCATATCCGGCAACACGGCCTAATGACAATAGCGAGGTTCGAAGCTTAACTGATTCTCTTCATTTGCATAGGCATCGCCTTTCTCCCTCCGGAAATTGCAAACCCGCCCCCCATCACCCGCGGAGATGCCCCTTCTCGCCGCCAGTGGACTTCTTTCGGGGCTACACTAATGAAGCGCGCCGAGTGTTGCGCAGTCTTCATTTCGCTCTGAATGCGAGCCCTATATATGCGTACCAAAGGCTTACTGGGCGCAAATATAGGTACGCATTGAATGTGCCCCCCGTTATAGTATTGTAATCATGTGATGCATGCAGGATGAGAACGGTATGTTATGGGGAGGACGCTGAATGTACTCGAAGAGGAAATGAGACGATCGGGTGATAACCTCAGGTGCGATAATGAGTTATTAGGGCGCTATCGGCGTGAAGTACATATATGAATTAAGCGCTAGGGGAGTAGTGCATAAAGTCGATGGTGTTCTTTCACACATTCTATCTACTCTTTCTATCTTATTACCCCTATCTTACGCCTAAAGAATGCTTGGTAATACGTTATGGCGATTGAGTCAGTCATTGGAACACCGATTAATATTGTTTTATCGCTGTCGAAGAAGAAACGGACGGACCTGAATGTCCTGATCATGTCTACCTACATCTGCACACTTTTCATAATTTTCCTTCTCCATGCACATCGATAAAGCTGAACACAGCTGCTACGTTTATTTATTGATTATTCTAC
>JARGYV010103614.1:0-14444 GCA_029532675.1 Ornithodoros moubata | reverse complement strand
ACGACTAGGAGGCGATCTGGGGCATCATCATCAGTGTCTAGCGTGTGCCTGCACACATGTTACATAGTGTTACATACAGCAAGTAACGTCTTTGTATATTGAGCCCATAATCAAGAACACGCTCATTACGAAATCAGGAATGATGTCAGCTGCGCGGTAATCAGTAAAAAAAAAAAAGAACAGGAGATCGTGTATGTCACACTGAAATAATAATTAAGTGATTGAAACTTTACTAAAACAATAAATTTGCTTTGGTGTTACACACGGTAGCAGCCCATGAAGCCTATATACTGAAATTTAGCACGAGTTCCGTTGACCTCCTGCGACTACGCCACCGTAGTCAGATCGTATACATCGGTTCGTACAGCATATATAATGCTTTCGTTTAGCTTGTAATTTCATTTAGTTATGTCGACTTCAGGATAACTTAATCCCACTTCAGAGTGGACACAACGGAGAATAGAAAAGTGAGGGTTGGGGGAGGAACGGAACGATTTCAAGTATCTGACCATCAGTAAGACCACATTGCCTGGGGCACAGAAACCCGACTACATACGGCTCGCCGCAAAAGGCCTAACGAGACAATGACAGATTTTTTCCCCTCAGGTGCCAAAGGATAACCGAAATCCAGAAAAAAAATGGGCTTTGTGTGAATTTCTCCACTTGAATTCTGCTGACAGCAGGAGGGGCTAAGTACCATGTGCTCCCAGCGTACTTCCAAAGCTCAGGGTGCACAAATCATCTGATTATTATGCTGAATGTATTCGCGGCACATACGTCCAGAAGCATATGAATGTCTACAATTCAGCTATAGCAGAGTTCAAAGTTGCTGATTCTTTAAGTTATCATCTTGATTGTCTGCTGAGGCAACGATATCCATACACCTGGATCAAAGACAACCCCAGAAGAGAAACTACAGGATCCAGCTGTATACCATAACAGTTAATGAACACGTGCAACGCGTTCGCCATTGACGACACAATGCAGACTGCAATTGCCAATCTGGTGCTTGCGTCATATGTCATTCAACTTTCGATGGCCAACCGTCAACAAGGAAAAATACCCCCGGTTAAGAAACAGCTATTACGCTCGCCTGGATCGCAGTGACATTATGACACAAGCATGATCTCAAGAGTAAGCCGATACGGTTTCGTCAACCGTACAATGGCCGACCGCTTGCGGGCTGTTCTGTTCCGTTATCTGGGACTTCGTTTTCGTTTCATACTACGAAACCCTGTTTGCTACTACTACTATAGATGGTGATAATGAGGCGGGATGTCTCACCGCAGATGATGCGGTAGCGTATCCCATCGCCTGTGAATTGAGGGATGAGATGAAGACGAAAAGTGCATAATTACAAATGTCAAGCGATGAAATAAGGAAGACCGTCACCCCAGTCTAAAAACAGAACTTCACCGCACAACACAGCGATGACCAATAGCCGTTCTGATTGATACCTTTCAGAGACGCCATTTGCTAAAAACGGTAGGTGTACGCCATTTTTGTGACACTTGTGCACAACATAAGTGTCACAGAAATGGCGTACGCCAACCATTTCCTGCAAATAGGATGAGTAAAAGATATCATTCAGAATGGCGATTGATCATCGGCGTGTTATGCGGTGAAGTTCTGTTTTTTTAGTGCACACGTATACATCTACACACCGCACTCCAGCTCGGTCCTTATTTGAATAAGCGTTTTGGGACAATGTGCGTTTTGGGGCTTGCGTATGATGCAAAGACAGGACTAGTCTCGGAGAAGTCGCCATTCGTGGTATTTACAGTTTGACAATTACTTGTCGAAGAATAATGAGATCGACGATGTTTGTTCCTGGGTAGCTTTTGTATTCGTATTAGATAACTTTTCTCAAGATGTAGATCTTCCTTTGGTTTTTGGACATAGTAACTGTTTATTGGTTGCTTTTCCGAACTGCAGCCAGTGCAACGTAGTGGCAAACGGCAAACACTTGACTGAAGACTGTCCAAAGTATAATGCCCATCGCTGAGTGCTGGCGGCCTCGCTGGCCCGTCTGGGCAGCAGATCCTTCAACACAGTAAAAGTTTTGGGGTGTTGGCCAGCCCATCAACAGGTCCCAGCAATACGAGCTCTCATCGAATTCCGAAAGACATCAAATCTTATCGAGACCTTGTAATTATATATCACCTCCTTATTATCTCCTGAAGGCATCGAACCCTACTGGCGTAATCGTGACAGATAACTATCTTATCTCACCTTCTTATCTGTATTTTTTATCTATATTTTTCCCGCTCCAGCATTAGTTGGTGATTCAATAGCTCTGGAGTAGCCAGTCCCTACTAGGGACTACCATCTCCGTAGTAGATTTACATGAACAAACAAACTTCTTTTTTTTTGTAGGAGTAGCAGAACCTATCGCGTAATGGGCTCAAAATCTCCTTGTTAGAACAAGGAGCTGCTGACACTCTAAGAAGAGATGTCGTTACGTATATATGCATGAGCTAACTGCGCTTATATATTTAATCAGTTTTTATAACAATTGTAGACGAATTCGGGTGCACTGGCACAAATGTGGTCTCGATGTTACTCGACAAGACAAAAATGTAAGATGACAAATTTAAGTTCAAGAAATTGAATTTCCCGCAAGTGAAAATTGATCGTACGAGGGGGCGTCCCGTAAACTCTCGGCGTGACACAGAAGAGGTGCGAGCAGAGGCACGGAAACTTTATTGTCGCACATTGGCACTATTTTGAGATTTGTGCCACCAAAAATAGTGCATGCGCACAACACGGCTCTCCTGTGGTGGCCACCGGCCAGTGGCGATCCGCTCAATGAAGACATGTGCGGTGATTGAATATTTGTCTCGGAAGGGCCGAACTACGGCAGGCATCCACCAAGATATGGCGGCGACATTGGGACAGGATGTCCCATCCTACAGCACAGTGAAGAAGAGGGCCACAGATTTCAAGCGAGGACGGGAGAGCTTCTAATACGACCTCGGCCTTCAAAGATCTGCAGAAGTGACCACGCAAGAAAACATTGCCCGTGTGTACGATGAGGTACTATCAGATCGCCGATTAAAAGTCAGGACCATCGCACAGGTCACAGGAATCTGCAAAACAACAGTTCATTGCATCTTGACCCAATATCTTGACATGCACAGCGTCTCCGCCAGATAGGTGCCAAGATTGCCTCCCGTGTGACCGAACATCATCTACACTACATCCAAGGACAATCTCAAGCTGCTCAGGGCAGATCCCGCGGGCTTCAGTGCCCGATTTGTGACTGTGAACGAAACTTAGGGACAGCATTTTCAACCCGAGAGCAAAACCCAATCCAAGCAGTGGGAACACCCTCCTCCCCAGCGTCGAAGAAGGTCCGGTCGCAGTAGGCAAGGTGATGACTGCGGTTTTATAGAATTCCGAGGGCGCGCTGCTCATCAATTACCTTAAGAAAGGGCACACCACCACGGGCAGCAACTACGCAACCCTGATTCATCGTTTGCGGGGTGTCATCAAGTCCAGACACCGCTGCAGGCTCGGGAAGGGGTCCTGTTTCATCAGGACAATGCCCCCACACATCGCGCTGCTGTGGCGACGGCTGCTATTCACTCCGGCGGCCTTTATGTGGTCAACCATCCGCCGTACTTGCCAGATCTGGCTTCATCGCGCTTCCACGTTTTTTCCCCAGATGAGAAAGGAACTAGATAACACTTGCTTTTGGGCTAGTTGGTATTCGGTACACATCTAGTCAAAAGCGCCAATAAGCTTACCGACGACGGACAGGATTAAAACAGACACCGACGAGCGCGGAAAAAGGAACTTTCTGGTGGTCACTTTTCCAGTGATGATATCACTGATGCTCTGAACCGCGTTTTAGAGGGTCAGACGTTCGACATTTTTTCCACGGGGATCCAAGCACTGGTGCATCGTTGTGCGACGTGTGTGAACCTCAAGGGGGACTACGTTGAATAGTAGCACAGGTTCGCTCCCCTCTGCCGCCACCTTCTGGGTCAGACCGAGAACTTTTGGGACGCCCCTCGTACATGCTCGAGACGGTGACAAAACTTGTTCACTAACAACTACTTTTGATCTCATATTTTTGCGGCAAGTAGATTTCTTGTTGCATCCTAAACACAGAACTTCACCGCATAGCGGGTCGATGAACAATCGCCGTTTGAACGATACCTTCCACAGACGCCATTTGCTGAAAACGGTGGGCATACGCCATTTTTTGTGACAGTTATACAATGCATAAGAGCCACAGAAATGGCGTATGTCCTCCGTTTTCAGCAAATAGGGCCAGTGAAATATATGATTCGGAATGTCGATTAGTCGCCGCCGTGTTATGCGGTGAAATTATGTTTTTAGAGTGTAGAATTGTTCCCTCGTTAGGCAGTACACCCTACGTGCGGATTTACCCTACCATGTACGCTTCAGTGCTTGGTAAGAACCGGGTATGTATATGTACATGAAAACTGAACTAGCCCTATGGAAGTTGGAAGTTGGAAGTTGGATTGAAGAAAAAAATGGAGAGGTTGGTTTCCCGAGCGAGAAACCGGCTACTCCAGGGCACTTAACGAAAAAAAAAGAAAAAAAAAGCCCTATGATCATTGAAAATGCAACCATAGTTCTCATTTCAGCTGTTCAAGGGGCAGCTCGCGCTCACTGAGATTTTTTTTTTTTCGTCTGTCATATTAAAGTGATGTGCAACAGCAGGAGCCGTTTGCAACATTTTCCAGTACGGAGACTGCAGAGTTCATTTTGTAAATAACTAGCTCTCTCTCAATTTCCTTTCTTTTCTCGTCTTTGCTGCGTTTCAACAGGAACTGCCACTGCGACGGGAAGCCTCTATTTCGGGAACAAGTGATTTGAACCACTTGCTAGATGCACTTTCACATTGCGTTTTGTAACCCAGCGGGAAATTCTCAATTGAATTCGGCGAGAGAAGCGAAGGCCTAACCATTACGTCTGAAATGACACCGTGACTGTTTCAGAGGAACCCTTTTGGAAGCGAAATGAACATAGGCACCATCACAGATAACGAGCAATTAGAACGAAGACAGGGCTGACAGTAGTTAGGGGAGAGAGGATCATTGGGCGGACGCTTTAGACAGTAACGTTAATCGGTGTTTCGACAGAGTCGGATGAGTTATATGCTTCAATGAATACATTGTGCCGAGCTGGGAATTCGAGATACGCAAATAATGCTTCGTACGCGAGCAAAAATACGGCAGTAACTGGAAGCCTTGCCGTGCCGGCGGCCACGCAGAAGCAGGCAGCTAGAATATAAACATGCGAGCAGCATCGCATAGAAAGCGCTGGCACCCAATCAGCAATCAGAGTGATATAGTTCAGACCTCCAAACAGTGTGTACGCAATTTCTGGCGCCTTCTTCTTTTCTTTCTTTTTATTCACATTTTTTGTTTTTACCGAAGATGCATTACCATAACACTCTGGCGGTACGCTTCATAGTAAATTATGGATGTGCAATATCAGCATTTAATGCCAAATGTGCAGAGTCCGCAGGTGTTTTTCTCAAATGCCAGTCGATAAAGACCGATCTATACGTAATATAAATCATGGGGTGTCGAAGCTTATGCCCTAATATGACATGTTAAGCAACTCAGCCTTTGTTTACATCTGAGTGATTCATGCCTCGTATGGACAGGGGATCAGTGCGCAAGCTTGCACCATGCATTTTTAACAGAATAACCTCCGCATTCTGCACGTAAGTTTTTGATGTACCAGAACTCATTTTTATTAGCATTAAAACATTTATTAACGCATTAAGAGTTGTCAACATGTCCGAAATGAGTATTATTGACTATGTTACAAGCTCCGTACGCCCTCAAAACGGAGGAAAAACATCCTAAATGTTGTTTTCGCGGCTTCGCGGCTACAAATTTGCAAGTGTGAGCAGCATATTTAGAACCCACTGCATACGCAGGCGACCAGGTATTAGGGAGCTCCCTTGGTCGAGTCTTCTTTTTCTAACTATGAGGGGCTGACTCCTCACGTACGAACTGTGGCAAAGGTGGCATGGATGGCAAAGTTGGCGTGCATGCTTTTGGCCTAGTGGGGCATCTATAACTCACTGCCAATTACTGTTATATCTCCACAGCTCCACGTTACTGTTAGCTTTGCGATAATACCATTTGCAAGGAGGTTTTTCTTTTTTTTTCTCTCTCTTCTTTTTTGCATCCAATGTTTCATAGATTCAGCAAGAGCCACGCCTTTCTGCAGAAAAAAATGAAGTCACTCGTGTGCTCCAAAATGTTCCAAAATGTTTTGCGCCACACTGTACATATTTTCTTCTTCTCACTCTCAATTAAAAAAGAAAAGGAAGGAAATAAAAAAAAAGAAATAGGGCGAACGAATTTTTGCCACGCTTTGCAATGAATATGCTACGCAGTGTATCCGCAGTGATATTTTTGCTGACACGTCACGAGACTTCAGCTTTGTTTACGAAGCCATTTTTATGCTTGCCGCCTCTTCGAGGCAGCCTGGCGCGGCCACTTCACCATACTATTTTTTTATTTTTTTCTATGGCGCATTAGGGCCATCCCCAAGTAGACAGAGCAGAAGCGCGAGGGTAGACACGGCACAGCGGATCACACCATGACGTTTATTAATATTTCGTTCAGATCTGGCGTGAGAAGGGTCGCATCCGATTTATATCAATAGAGCTGAATGCATACCGCATCCTTTTATTCCTCTCAAATCCAATATCACGTCTGCCACGATGTTGGAGGAACGGTTAAGCTCATACATTTTTCACGGTGAGCTCCTTACTTGTTTGTATGTGCAATTTCTTTCTTTTCTTTGTGTCCTGGTAAAAAGAAGAAAAGGAAACACACACACACAAAAAAGAAAGAAAGAAAGAAAGTATTTGAGAAGGACGAATAGCTTAGACTCTCATATGCTAACCTTGTAACAGTGTAGATCACAGTATTTTACACAGTAGTTGTCATGGGCACACATGTCCTGGGTAGTAAGCACGAAAAATTACAATCACATAAGCTAGAGGCATCTAATTCGTATACTTCGCTTCGATTCCGACAGCGACCATAAAGTTACGAATCTATATTACATATGTAACATAGCCATCCCCTCAAGTGCCATCTCTCACCTCTACGGAGCCAATCTGAGTCGACGCCGTTTACCTAACGCGTGGTAAAGGAAACTCTTCAAGGGACGATTGGGAAGCGACGTTTTGTGCTCCTCGGTCAGTGCAGAAACAACCATCACCGCGGCATGCTCATTCCGCGCAGTCTCCCACCGTCGAAATGTCGACTAGTACTAGTCCTCTGTACTTACTCAGTTAATTTTCTCCTCGTAATAAATCTTGTTTTAAACTTCCTGCCAACTTCTGTCCCCATCACATTGTTCTGCCTTGCTATATTAATTCGTGGCCGTTTGACTCTATTCTCCTAGCTCTCTCATATATATACATATATATATATTTATATATATGAGACAGAGACGAAGAAAGGGAAAGGAGAAAGCATTCTACTCGACTCTAGATACCTTCGCCGCAGTTTGCACATCCTCCCCCGCCCCCCTTTCTCCTTCTGTGATCTCCCTCCGAAACTCGGACTGCTAACGTGAAGAATTCCTAAGCGCCCTCTATGAGTGTGAATAGGCCGTTCTTCCACTACCTAGGCGCACGAAGAAAACGCGAGTGAAGTAGCAGGACTGGTAGTGCGCCTTCCCAGTTCTAGCATCCCCATCTGCGGTGCTATGGCGAGACTGCTACTGCGATTCGCCGCCATTGATTTTTCGTTTGAACACGGCACGAGCCCTTCATTACTTGAGCCTTTTCTTCATTTGAACAGTCACGTATCTGCATGAGCATTGTCAACCGCGCTTCATCGTTCCATTCGGCACTGCCTCAAAAATTGCTTGCGGAGTCATGCCTCAAGGAAATATGCAAAGCGGCATCCGTGATTTAGCTATTCTGTGCACCTCTTCCCAAGTAGATAGTAGGGAGGACAGTGCAAAGTGATCGCGATGTCCGTATATTTAGCCATCGGTGCCAAACCTCCCTGTCCAAACGGTTGAACCTATGCTGGCAACCTCTTGCGATTGGGTTTGTCACCGGCCAGGTATATTAAGGCGAATGAGCTGCATTTAGCAGGCCGACTCGAAAATGAAGCATTCGCTGGGTTTCCGCGCCGGTCGCGGGTATTTTTAGGAAGGGCTGGCGCCAAAAATACCCGCCTCTCCTTGGCAGCCTTGTCTGCGTGTTTCGGCCTTGATGTAGTATCATTTGGACCGCCGAGCAGGGGTCCTCTAGCTTTCCGCGAAGCCATGTTTGGAACCGAAACCTCCTCGCAACCGCTGAAACTCTTTGCGCCATCTGCCGCTGCGCACGGACACCACGTGGCGTGGTATATCTCCTCGGTGGGCTGTCATCAAGGTCCGCTGTACACAAAACACCGGGGCATTATGTGAAATAGATGAAGATATAACTACTCTTTCGCACGTGCCTGTGGCGATTTGTGCCTCGTGTGTGCGTGTGTGCCTGTGTGTGTGTCCAGCAATTACTAATGACGCAAAGGAAAAACTAAAGGCTCATTGCTAAACGGGTGAGGCGCTAACTACTTTCTTCTGTGCTCTTTTTCTTCTTCTATTTTTTTTCTTTTCTCTAACGAATTTTCGCATGTATAACAAGCTCGAGGCCAAGCTACGCTGCTGTGTTGTTTCTGCGCCAATGGCATGCAGTGATTATGCTGTAACGATTTATGACGATTATAAATTATTATTATAATAACATTATAATTATTTTTATAATAATATTGTTATTATTTTTTAATTTATGAATTCCCTCAGTTTATGAACGCCGCCACAAGAAACAAAACTTATCCTGTGTATTTTGACCTCGTTTTATGAACCCTTCATATACGAACTATGAAGGAATCATCAGGGGACGGACCCAGACTACCGAAGCTTTTCTGGCCTCGATTTATGAACAGGGCCAGCAGAGCCTTCCAGGGCACAAGCCAACGGACCGAAAAGACAGTGCTTGAATAGGACGTTATTTACCGTGCTGTAGTGGGTAACAAAGTGAGTGACGATTGCCAAGTCAACCTTGTCAAGTGTGAAATTTTTATAATTTCTTTGGCCCAGGATCGGTAAACCCAGTAGAAAGTACAGTGCAAAACGCATTTATGAACTGTCTCACGAAATAAAACGTATTCTAACAAATTTTCTGTGGTTTTATGGTCTGTTTTTGTTCCGTACACTTTGGACTTCGGTTTATGAACAATTTACCGAGCAACGAAGGGCGTTCATAAATTGAGGGTTCATACGATTTTCAAGGGCAATTCAGAAGCCATCAATCATGTGCTCATGTCACTGCACGTAACTTGCTGTCGAGCGAGATGCATTGACACAGTGTTATCTGAAAATTAATCCAGAAATTAAGTGGTAAAAGCATACAGAAAAATATTTGTTTTTCACTATGTGGGCGTACCATTTTGCTGGAGAGGTTTTACGACCAACAAAGCTCCACGCAAATTTTGGGAGCACTACATTATACAACTGAACGGAATGCCACTGTGGAATACTATCAATGTAACTGTATAACCACTTCATTCATTTATTTACTTTTTCGTTCTTTTTTTATGTACGTTGTTCATCCAATACGTGCATGCTTGCTCTGAGGCTGCAAAAGCATCATGAAGAGAGCGTACTCCGACTCTAAGTATGTATGTACCATCGTTGATTTCGTAGGTCGAAATTACATCTTTTTGCTGCCGCAAAACCAAGGCATCGTCACGGCCAGATTTCAGTCAGTCCCTTTGACTAGAAAATGCGTACATCCCGTATCAACTTCAGCACGTCTAAATTATATCGTAGCCACCATCGCACAGCCACACATTTTTTTATATATATATCAAACTTATCCTTTTTCCATGCTCGCTTCTCTTCGCACGAAGCTTGCATTAACACATAACCTAGTTCTCCACCGGAAAGGAAGAGACACCAGTACGTGTGGTGGCAGGAGAAGAGAAAAGAAAGAAAGGAAGAAAGAAAAAAGATGTCCACGTTCCCAATCGTGCCGGAAGACACGACTTCCCGTTAGATTAGATTAGATGCCAAACAGGATGCGGCGAGAGTGTCGAAATTTACTACTGTTTGATGTACACGACTATCTTTAAGCGCCAGAGTTGGATTCGCGGCGAATTAGTTCTCCCTGTCATAGTGTCTTGCACGTATCATCTTCATTTCTAATTCTTCATTTTTCTGTACGTACCTGACCTGAATATTTATTTGAGAGAGAGAGAGAGAGAGAGAGAGAGAGAGAGCATGAGAAAGTGTGTGTGTATGCGAGCGTGTGTCACACACCCTTGCGAAACGAGGTGGTCTGCCCCGCCTATAGTGGTGGATCACCTCACTTCATGATGACTTAATGTTGTTGTTGTTACAATCTGTGGCATAGTCTTGGGCGTGATGCACTGAGATTCCACTTCCGAATCGTTCTGGCTCAGGTTTTTCGTGGGTTTATTCACATTCAAGACTGTTCCTCAATATTAAAGTGCGTGAGACAGAAGACGTCGTAAAAAACACGTTAAGCATGGACATGTTTAACCTGTTCTGTAAAGCGTGCTCTACCTCACGAAGAGTGTCATGGGGAGAAAGCCGAACTTACGACGACCAAACCGAGCCGCGATTTCCAATTCTGAACCGTCCACCTCAAAGAGGTGCGGCTTGGAGCAATATTTTTTCTTTGAATGCTGTTCTGTTTTTATATACTAGAAACATACAACCCTCCTACAGACGCAGAAAACGATTTTTGTGCAATAAGCCTCAAGGGGGTTCCCGTCTGTAAAGGTCTAAACTACTGAGTCAACCATGTTGGTATCCCCACCTTGGTCAGCCGTGGACGCCGTTTGAATAGACTTTTCTGTGTATATGTTTCTCGGAACCCGGCGCCCGCGACCCACTTAGTGTTTGTGCCTTTGTGGTCAAGCAATCTCAAATGTTTAATCTCGAAGCACTACTGAAACTACGACAAGTTTAAAATGGTGGACGGGATTACGGGATTGAGTTCTGCCAGAGGTCGAGTTTTACGTCACTAACCTGGTTAATTCGTCCAGTTAGATTATTATTTTCTTTTTCCTCAAACTGTTTTCATTTGAGCTGCCATGTTGGGGGGCAGCGGTCATTTTTGGCCTCCATAAGCGGACATGCGCTTAGTGCGGGCAGCTTGAGCGGTGCAATTGCCGCAGGAAGGTCTGGGACCTTGTAGCCAGATTTTGCCCCGGTAAGTTCACGTCCAGTAAGCTTCGGCCATTTATTGTATCGCCTTGTATATACAGTGTACAGGAAATCCTTGTTGCTGTTTGAGTTACTTCGTCGTCAGGCGTCTCTTTGGTTCGAAGCTACCGCACTCGAGACGCATCGAATCTCCATACGGAGAGGGAAAGAACTTCAACATTACTCCGTCCTTCTTGGCGCAACAGAACACCTCCAAAAAGCCTAATAATGCGACAGTAAATAAACGCGTTTATTCTAGCAAAGTAAACGTGTCAAAAACATTTCATTTGCAAAAACATTACTTTATCAATACTACCACATGGCATACGGAGGATAGCCGCTTCGGTTTTTTTCGCTTACCACGAACACAGGTTTTATTACGTTGTATAGCAATACAGGGGTATTTGAGAAGAACTTATTATTGCATGTATCACGCCACTTGTACTCTAACAATTTTAGAAGGCAATGAAGGAGAGAAAGAAAAACTGGTGGTGATGGCAATGTCAATACTATTCACTATGGTTCGTATCGCTAATGGCGAACAACGACACGACTGCGCGCGCTCCACGTATCAAGACTCGAAGGTCATGGGTTCAAATCCTCCACCACACGACTATCGTAGGAAAGAATGGATGAGTCCTAGGCGACTTCATAAGGAACTGTGCCAGCATACGCTTATATTTAACGCAAAAACAAATGGCTTAAACAATGATGAAAAAAAGCATCGAAAAGAAAAAGAATGAACGAAAAACACGCACTGTTCTCGTATTGTGTGTTCAGGCTTCCCATCTCCAGGGTACTCCTAGCATTATTTTATCCATGAGGTCAGCGAAAATCATTCTAACTGGTCGTTTCCAGCCGTGTTATGCGGGAAGTTCGTTTTATAGAATGTATAGCAAAGTTTCCTAATTCTCTCTTAGCCACGTTCCAGTTGGCTAAATTATTCCCTTCCCTAATGAAGGCCCATGTCGCCCGCATCAGACGCACTCTGATTACGGACGTACCATCACGTCGCACTCCGGGCATGTATGAAGTGCGTCCGCAAGTTGCGCTTCAGTCAAGGCAGGAATACGCCTAATTGTTCGCGTGTATCAAAGATTCTGACATAACGCGCCGCAGGCTGGATCAAGTTTCACACCAGCTGCTGTCTTTCCTTGATCGCATAATTAATGTGCGCGAACAATGAGGACTCGCATCTTTCATGTTTTGGGGCTCATCACCCTCAGATAGATGGGAAGAAAAATGTTTATGCAGAGCATTATGATGTGATGAAATGGTCCCCCCCCACACACACACACACACACAAACCTCGGCAAAACACGGTTCTGAGCACACTCTCCATTTTTTTCTTTCATCCAACTTCCAACTTGTACGGTTCATTGTCGAGGCGAATATTACACTGTGCGATTCATACTGCGTAGAATTCACTCCGCTGCTGTGTTTTAGTGTCCACAGTGGTAGTCTTCCGTATACAGCCTTAAAATGCATACACAGGGCTGCCTTAGCATATCCTTCAAAGCGATTCCTTACGCCACGCATGTCACAGGTCTACCTGTTCGGCGTAGAGACGTGTACTACACGTAGCATTCACGCCATCCCTGCACCAGGGCCCAGATCACTGTAGTTCTATACCATACAGCAGATCCACCGCCCCTGATGCACTGAGCTCGTCTTTCCCAACTGCCAAGGGCTTTCAGCGACGGAAGCTCCATCGCGAAGTTTCATCACGCTCGCGCGTTGCAGGGACTCCTTATTTAAAAGCATAGACCTCCTACGTCGCCTCTAGACCATCATTCCTCGTCACCACCCGCATCCAAACTCGTACAGTAGGGTAAGATGCCGCGAGGGCGGCGAAATATCTCACAACGTGACCATGGGTCTTCTTCTTGGAAGAAGGACTAAAGTTATTGTACGTGTTGTAAACTTTCGTCCTGACTTCTTTTGACAACAAAAACATTAAGTGGTGATGATGAAGTGAGGTGATTTTGTAGAGGAAATCACCTCACTTTATCATCACCGCTTAATATTATTCCGAACATTATTCTAAGCACAAACGACTGAGGCCCCAAACGGTGCCACCTAGGACGCTACGGACTGCAATGGTAAGCACCGCCTTACCAGGATACCCGTCGAAGGTCAAAACACCACCATATGTACTTCGACAATTAAGTTTGGAGATAATGCACTCTGCTAAAGGAAGAACAAGCATATTCATAGGTGCATCAACAACAAGCTCTGGCTTCACTAGTACATTTGTCGTTCCGGACAGGCGAATAGAAAAAAGCTCAAGATTTTCACACCCGACGTCATCGGCAGCTGTAGAGCTAAATGCCATTCAGATGGCCCTGGAATTTACAAAAGCACAAGAAAAACTCTGCGCTTGGGAAATTTACAGCGACTCGAAGAATGCGTTGCAAGCTTTGGAGAACAAAACACGTGGAAACGATACGATATTCTTAGAGCGCACCATGAGGCAGCGAGCATGGACCACGACGTTGTTGTGCAATGGGTACTCAGTCCCTGCGGCATACCGGGATATGAGGGCGCGGACATTGCCGCTCGACGAGCCCACACGAGAAGTCATTCCCAAGCACAGGATACGTACTTCACAAAAGGCGACGCTAAGACGAGAATCGACGCGCTAGCAGCACAGCTTAGTCGAAATCACTGGGTCACGCATGTCGCACAGACATCGATTCTAGTTGATCTCGACCCTGAGATGCAGTTTCGTATGCTTTGGACACTGCCTAGAAGAATCACTAGCGTGATACTTGAACTCCGACTGAACGTCCCCTACAGCACTCGCATCCTGTACAGACTCTGGAAGATTACTTCTACGAACTGCAACCAATGCAATGTAGTTGAAGACGTCTAGCACATAATTGAAAATTGCCGGAAGTATGATACCCATCGTCGAGTGCTAGAGACCTCGCTGGCCGGTCTGAACAGCAGACCCTTCAGTATGATAAAAGTGTTGGGGGGTTGGCCAGCGCATCAACAACTGCCAGCAATTCGCATTCTCATAGAGTTTCTCAAGGCAACTAACCTCATCGACATCTTCTAGCTAGCCCGTAAAGCTACAGCCGTCACCATCTACTCCGTGGCATCGAGCTATTATGCAGCGAACATTGAGTGCAACAAGTGCAACGTTGTGGCTAAGGACATTAAGGGCATTCTGTGAATTTTACTGAGAGCGTCTGGTG
>JARGYV010103590.1:0-10443 GCA_029532675.1 Ornithodoros moubata | reverse complement strand
AGTTGGAAGAAATTCATTTGAACACCCCGTCCAGGAGCGCGTCCATCATCCATTCATGTACCCAATATGGCAATTCATTGGTGCACATGTTGGCAATTCGTCTTGCTCGAAGCGTTTATTAAAGTTACTGTAAAGCATCAGTCAGAGACACCTGAAGATCTGTGTACTGGATTGCCCGCATTCTCCAGACTGTAATACTAAATTTTCACACAAAATGGTCTTCTACGTTTTTAGGAATGATACATTAAATACCGTGGGCGACACTGTGTCTATGAAGATAGATGGATTTCTCCCTTCTCAAGACCTTGGGTACGGCGAGAGTGCGAACCACAGCGTGCTGCAGTGGCGCCACGGGCGCCACACTCCCGCTATATATGGTGACAAAACTGCTGGACATCTGTATACCCTGAGCGTAATTTGAAAGTGAAACCGCCATTCGACTGCTCACACACGCCGTCACCACTCACGTACGTGAACAATGTGTGACTTTTCCGGCTTAAATCTGCAACCTGTGGCCGGCAAAAACGGTAGCTAAACTCGGCGGGGAGCAGACGTGATAGCGATAGCGCTCCAGTTGCGCCGCAGTTGAAATAACGAAGTATGCTTCTACGCCATCTTTTTCTTCGAAAATCGTTTTGCACGTGAAATAGCCGCGATAACAGCACTCCACTACATCCCACAGAGAGAAAAAAAGAAGAAATCACAATGTTGCCTGTCGAAATGGGGGGTTTGAACACTAGGCGTCGCTCGGATACATTTCAACACACATTTCCAAACAAATCAGAAATATTTAGAACCAGCGTTTGTGCGCGTGTCTTGCTGCGCAGGCAATATTTACAACATCCTCTGAAAATACGTAGTTGAAATGGACGATGTTTAACATGCTTTACAGCAATTCTGAATTTGTTCGCTACTTCGTAACTGACTTTGACGCTAAAACACGGCTGATGCTAAATGTTCACTTAAAAGTAAAAGCGGCTGCCTGCATGCAAATGTAAACAGGATGAACAACGTGTGCGAACCTTGATAAGTCAACTATATTATTCCCTACATTTGCCATTATTCCCTACCAACTTCAAAATGCACACAAAAATATGAATGAGAGTACACGGATATTTCTGGGCCCGTACATTTCTATACTAGACTTCGACGGCAGCGAGCTGGAAAGTGCACCGAGAGAGCTCAGTGATGATGGTTCACAGTTGTTTATTTTATATCTTTGAGGGCAGCGTGGTATTTATTCATTCTCCAAACCAACACAACCTGTAATAAAGAACATCGTAGCGCAATTATTCGGCCAAACTCATCGACATGGTAATGCAACTAGCCTAATCACGCAAACCGTTGCACGTTACATAGAACAAAACCTGACGATTCTATGGCTATGCGAATGTTCGAATATCGACAACTATCTCAATATCATGTATATATCGATAGTAATATCGACTGCGAATATCGAAGTTCGTTACAGCTTTCGAATCGAGTGTGGAATTGCACCTCAAAAATATTCATACTACAGTTAACTATAAGTAGTCCGTTTACTCGCAGAAGGTTCTTACGTCAACAATGAGCACGGCTGCGTTGAAGACAAGTTTCGGGTTGACCCCATACACCTAAGAAAAGAAAGAAATGGGACCATCTTTTTTCTCTCTCCCTGTCGCCTGTCGATGTAATTCGGAGATCTCTAACCCAAAACTCCATCATGTAATCATACGGCATCAAAGAGGTCCACATAAATATCTCACCGAGTTTACTTCCATATGGTAGTGCGATACGACTTCGCGCTAGATCAAGAGGAGGAGAAGCAGGAAGCAGAAAGAAAAACAGCAACAGATACAACATGAAATCCCGTAATCAAGAGTAATGCTTCTTTACTTCTTTGCATAATGGAAGAACTTACATTGGCCATTCCAACTACGAGATGAGTTTCCTGTCAAAAGTGACAACTAAACCCAGTCAGTTGGAGCACAACGGTCACATATCTACGACTCACGGAGAATGACACTAAGAAAGTTCACAGTGAAAGCGAACAGCGACAATAAACCGCTTACGTTCCTTCTCAACTCGACTCCGGGTAGCTATAGGGAAACGTTGAGACGTTAGGAATAAGCTAGGCAGAATTCCGACGACAAAAAACACAAAGTTGCTTAAATTTGACACTCACAGACGACATTTCCGCCAGAAAATTTGTCTGTAACACAAGTAATAGAATCGATTAAATATATCTCTTTACCGACATAATAATCAACTTAGTTCATCACTTAGCTAATCAAGAGTTCCTTTTGCTTTCACACAGAACTGTCGTTGCGTCTAATGTGGCAATGCCGACCAGTATACTTACAATTTCGTCAAGAAGCGATTTCGGGGCGTTAGATTTCTGCACAAACACAACTGCGCATGAGTAACAGTGGTTCAAAGCCTAACATGCGCATTATAAAGAATCCTACAGTGACAGTTAGCTGCTCTGCAGTGAATATAAATTGTGAAGGGATTAAGATCGCCGACCTTGTTCTTTCGAACGCGTAAAGTGCCGTGACGCGCGTATGGTCCCTGTAAGGGTAAACGGAACATTAAAGCAACAAAGCTCATATTAGGCCTGGATACAAAATTAAAATTTATTTCTAGACTTTCTAATATGAAAATGCAGAACTGGCGCACGTCAAAAGATCCCCAGATGGTCTAAACTATCCACATTCCTACCCTGTGGCGCCGGTCATGATCGCCGTTGTCTCGCGACGTAAACCCACAAATTATCAATATCATTAGAACTGGAAACAAGCACGCACGCACGCATACACACAAAATAAGTAATGACCTGACCAAATGAAGAGTTTTCAAGGAAGCAACAAATGCGGGAAACAGGAGCCGGCAAAGTTCACCCAAACAGAGTAGATGGACATTACTTCACACATGCGCGAATTATCGTTTAGAGACGTGTAGTACCTCAAGAACTATGTTCAAGAACAGCATACATGACACGAATGCGACGCAAAATTTCATGTAGATGATGAAGACACCCAAGAGAAGCGGACTGTGCTACAGAGAGTGGTGGAAGAGACAGTAAAATATGAGGCACTAGAAGGAAACTACGTTCTATGGTGCCACACAAGCCACACTGTATGTGTGGTAAAACTTACAAAGATCATTGAGGTAAGCAACACAGCATGCATGACGAAGTTGGTTCCGTAGAAAAGGAGGTTTATCAGCATATCCACTGAGAGTTTGTCTATGCGGCAAAATGAAATGGTATAGGATAGCGGCAGTGATATAAACAAGGAGTGCAATTACCCATAGACACTGGTAATGGGACATGCTTCGGCATGACAATGCTTACCATCGGATATGCATAACGCATATAACAGTAGGCCGTACCAAGCCTTTAAAGCAAAAAATACAAGTCATCAAGGCAAGGTTGCAAACTGAAGAGCCAGTTTAACGATGGAATTAGGCAAAGCATGTGGAGCTTACGGTAAAGATCATAGCGTATGCCAGGATGCTGGGTCTCGTGTCACAGAGCATCCCTCTGCACTCCTCACGGTATAAAGCTAAGGAGATAACAAATAACGTGGTGGTATCCGTGCCTATTATTTAGATTCGGATCTATTAGGGATGATGACGATGAGGATGATGTTAGTTATTGATACTGGAATAATCAAGATAAGGACCATGGGCTCCTTTGCAGACTCAAACAAAAGGTCCATTGAAATCAGTAGGTCGAGTGCAGAAAAACCAAGACTGGAACAGAGATGCTTGCCGCTAGAAAATCGACATCGCCCTATAGCTCTGTGCAATTGTGCTCCAGTCACATCATCAGCAACCACTGCTCAGGTGCACGAGCTACTCGCGACTATCGCTTTGGACGCACACGAATAAGAACGTTTTCTGAGACAGTTGTGCAGAATCCATTGCGTTTTTTTTTTTGCTCTTTTTCTTTCACGAGCAGAGTCACAGTAGCGAGATGTCTCGCCGCGCAAAGAAGCCAAAGCAAAAACGTCAATCAGCTCTTTCGTTGCCATCCATCAGCGAAAGAACATCCATGAAGACTTCGGAGATTCAGAGGGACATAAAGGAAACCAACCGCCCTAACTTGAAGCTCTCCGTTCCTGAGTCTCTTCGTGAACCTCAGCACCTTGGGGAAGGGCAAGAGTACAGCTTCGACAACATTTACGGCCACGGAGCCTTTCAGCGGTGTATCTTGTGCATCAACATCTTGGCCCTGGTTGTTCTGCAGTGTCACACACAAGCCTTCAAGCTAATCGCACGCAAAGTCGACTTCTGGTGCAAACGCCCGGTGTCTTTCTCCTATCTCAGTGCTGAAGACTGGAAGAAAACCGGAATTCCGTCAGAAGACAACCAGACTTATTCTAACTGCATGATATATGACGAACCGCTCAGCAACCATCGAAACGCGGTCTTCTGCGATAGTTGGGAGTACGCGACGACGTCGCCGACCATTATTACCCAGTGGAATCTGGTTTGTCATCGAGAATGGCTTGTTTCCCTGGCGTCTACGATCTATATGATGGGAGCGATGCTTGCCGTACCGATACTGGGTGTGGCCTCCGACCGCTGGGGCAGAAAGCCGATTATTCGTGGTACAGTCATCACTCTACAGTTGGCCAGCTTCGCCACTTGCTTTGATTTTGGCTTTCCCCTCTTCGTCACCTTCCGCTGCATTGTCTCGATATGCGTAAGCACAACGTTCGTAGTCGTCCTGATCTTGCTAATAGAAGTCACCGCTTTGGAACGGCGTACCTTGTACGGAACCATTGCAGTGTCTCTTGGAGTGAGCGTAGCAGAAGCCTTTATGTTTTTGTTAGGCCGGTTTCAGCTGGACTGGTGGATGGACCAGCTCATACTAATGGGGCCAACAGTGACGTTGATGTGTACTTTTTACACGATCGAAGAATCCCCACGCTGGCTTCTCGCCTTGCGCGACTTCCCACGGGCGGAGGAGTCCGTTATGTGGGCGGCGAAAACCAATCATGAGCCACTCGAGAAAGTTCGCCTGGAGTACGACAGGCTTGTGGCCGAGATACAAAAGGTCCCAGAGGATAAAGGGATCGTAGAACCACAGCAACTGCTGCTCAATCCTCTGCTTCGGTCTCGCTCGCTCATCATGTTCCTCTGCTGGTTCACAGCCATGTGCTCCTTCTACGGGCTCACATTCACGGACGCAGTCCCGCTGCAACAATGGACCAAGTTGACCACACCTTTTCTGGCTACCTTCGCAGCTGTGGCCATGTTCTTCGCTATGACCTCTCTGGGACGCAAGGCAGTGTTTGTGACGACGATGGGGATCATTGGAACATCCACCGCAGTACTCTTGGGGACTTACACTACGACAGAACCGACGTTGCTAAACAGCGCTCTTGTGGTGACCGGCAGGACATCAGCGTTACTCTCGATCGAAATCGCGTACATCTACACTGCCGAGCTCTACCCAACAGTCGTGAGGACTGTTGGTGTCTGTTGGGGATACACTAGCGGCCGACTAGGCGCAGCGGCTGCGACTACCATCTTTTCGTCAAAAAACGCGATTCACCCCGACATTGGATTCGGGCTTCTAGTAACCTTTGTATTTCTAAGTGAGCTAGCACTGACGAAGCTACCCGATACAGCGTCCAAGCGTCTGGTCAACACGATGTACGAAATGAACGAAGAGCGTTTCTACGAAATCGCTAGGGCAGAACTTGGCCTCAAAACTAGGGAGCCTTGGGCGTCAGCTCGGAGTCAAGATGGAACCAAGAAGAAGTGAAGAGGGAGCTTTAAAAGAAACAAATCGAGTCATTGGACCAATTCACAACGAAAGAAAATATATTCCGTATTTGCATGCTCTATTCTCTCCCTTGTCCTCTCAGTACAGTCAAGAAGGCTAAAAATTGTCTTTGCTTAGCGGTATTCCATATTAGTAAACGTTTCACAGTGCATTTTAGCGTACAGGTCTAAATAGTCCGCGCATCTGCCACTCTTTCCGCTCTTGCATGAGAGGCTCGATTCTTAATGCCTGCAACGGATGTCTTGACACGTGCACACTTGTGCCGACATTCAGGGCAGGTATGTCGCAAAGCAGTCCGAGAGAACCATGTATGACACCACTGAATGAGCGCATCGTCACTTCTGCTCGTTCGAGCATAAAAAGTTCAACCTGCCCGAACCGCTCCGGAAGCTCAACAGCCGGGTCTGATACACGCACTTCAGCTCGGACTTGGCCTTTCCGTGCGCATGCAGGTTCGTGTAGAACAGCCTGGGATTACCTGCCGTTGATAATTCACGTCGCCGCATCGTTTTTATACGTTGTCATAGCCCAGTACAGGGATCGTCTGCTATGACATGACGAGAAAAACAGTGGAGAGAAATCCACAAGTCCGGTGGAGCACAAGTTGAAGCAGAACGCCTCAGGTTGGAATCCGCCGATATTTCGCGCAGAGACTGGGCTTCTTCTGGGCACAGAAGAAGCACAGTCCGTGTGCGAAATATCGGCCGCTTCCAACCTGAGGCGTTCTGCTTTAGCCCATGACATGACGAAGTTAGTCATTAACGTCAGTAGTGTTTATTGATTTCAAGACCGAATAACTTCAGCAAAGCGAAGGGGGAGACAGCTAAAGGAAGACGAAGTACTGAAGAACAACAAATGCGGGTAGAACAGAAGAGACTAACAGCACTACAATTAGAGAACACTTACCGCAAGGCGCCGCGTTAGACGCCTCTCTGCTCTGCAAAGCACTCATATCAGCCGGTAAGTTCTCGACTGCGTCGCATTCAACTAGTACACAACACAAGATATATTCGCGTAGTGCTATTTTTCACGTACATTGAAATACCACCTCTTTTACGGCTCAGTATCGTGACGACGAAAAACTAAAGACAACATTTTTAGGCTCACTTTGCGATTGGTGCGAAGAGTTGCATGTTGCAACATGAATAATGCAGTGAACATTTTCAGCTGATGTGGCAAGAAACTGAGTTCTGCACGTCCCGTCTTACTTCGTATTTCCTGCCTTCTTCGAAGATTTTGCTGAGCTTATGGAGGTTTTGGGTCATTAATAATAAAGGTATTCGACAAAAGGAAATTCCTTTCGCATTTTAATACAGTACTGAATTCAGTGCGCAGTTGGGACGCTCCACGAAATCTGCCGTATTCTCTCCGGCTCTCCGTTTGTCTACAAATACCCTACTGCAAAATAAGCTTATAAGGTAGCATTTGCCATGCGATATTATTCTTGCCTATTTGCAGAGCCTCAGCTCTGCAAAAACAATGAAATAGAAAACAAAGAAAACAGTAGCAGTTTCAGGGCACTTACAGCTCACGGTAAAATTATGGTATCTGGGCCTCTGAAAGTACCCACTGAAAGGAACTGCCCACAGATACGCAGTGTAACCATAGTTTATAGCTGTATTGAAAGGAACGTATGCCATTATGTTTTGGTATGCAAATATATTAACACGAAGAGCTAGTGATTATTTATTCATTTATTTCTTTCCTCTTCACCAGAACCATACACTGACCATCTGAAAGATGTGCGAACTGAGGGCTGCTCTGATAACGTACGCCGTCGTCATGATCGTAAGCAAACCATTTTGTTCTCGGGAACAAGTCGGGTGTTCGTTGCGTGGATTCCGCTGCATCGGAAGGCACCGCAATCCTTTGATCCTTCCTGAGCCACATGTATGTATGTGATCGCTGCAGGGAGGATCTTCTCGCGTATATAGTGTCAACGGCTGTTGTACGCAGGAAACCTTAAAAGTTCGCATTGAGTCAAGCTGTTCTAGAAACCGCGATTTTGAAAGGCACACGAAGTCTAGTTCACAGCTTACCACGTACAGCTCGAATGGCATCGGTGCGTGGTCTGGCGCTGGCACGTTCGGGTATATCCCTCCAGCAACCTGTCCAGACTGTAAATAATTCACGCAGGGTATTCTCTAAGACCTTAACCGGATCAGAGCGCTTGTACAGCTTAGTGGCAAGAGACGTGCTTTGTATGTCCAAAAAGTCGCATTAAAGTTTGGTCCCTGTGTCAGTGGCAAAGGTTGCAGTTCTTATAAGAGAAGTTCAAGAAAAGTTCTTAAAAGATACAAAAAGATTTGAGAGCTTTCCGGCTCATACGTAACCTGTAAAAAGAAAATTAACCCGTGTTAACATTGTTCATGTGTACTGTTACTGTTCCAGGTACTGACAAGCGTCGTGCTGATCAATGAAATCGTTTCTGACTGTAAGTCCATCCCTCATCATGTCTAGTTTTCTGTGCTGATGCTTGCCCCGAGTTTAAAATCAAACCTTACAAAAAAAAAAAAAGTTGTTTTGCTCTACGGTATCATGACTGAGGTATTCGGTTCCATCCACAATACAGAATGACTTGTGGCAGCCATACATAAGGTGACTATGTACAGTCACGTGACGAATGAGCGCATATCTTTTTTGTGCTATGGCTTAGTTTTCTATTCACTCATTCACTGCATTCTTTCATTTTAATTCAACATCCTTCGTCACAGTTGTACGAAACGTTTTGGATCTCTTCAGGGCTGCTCGACCCTTTTTTGATGGGCCTTGTTATTGCCACTGCCTTCCACCTTATGATGCACTGCTTGTTACTAGAAGGCGTCATTAACGTAAGAACAATGTTTCCAGATGATGGTATGGAGCTGAAACTTGATGGCCTATAGGTGTGACATGCTGTAACACATGCTGTCCTGTTTTTGCCTCACAGGGTCGACGAAAACTGCTTCAAGCCTACATGATCTATGTTGTCGTGCATATAATTTTTGCAGCTGTCAGCATAGTCCTGAACATCATATATGTAAGACCACCTCTGGTACCTGCATTCATGCGCACAATATATGAACTGCCATCCCGCAACGAATAGCAAAACGCAACGTGCGTGGGATTAAAGCAAAGCGGACGAGGGCACACGCATGAATCCTCAAAATCATTTGCATCCCATCTCGTAGGCGCGGCAAGGCTAAGAATTGGGAACTCATTCCGTTCCTTCGCACCTCATCTCTCCATAGTCACCATGCTGCTCGCCGACACCAAGCCTGCATGAAATTGGCTTAAAACTGGGATAGGAGCCAATGTCGGTAAAATGTCAGCAAATGAATACGAGATGGCTGAAGCAAACGGGGAGAGAAAAAACCTAACGTAGTTCCCACACGGTTTTCGGATGCCACTGAAATTTAACGAGTCTCAACGCAGCAAGTAATATAGTTTCACGCGCAACCTTCGAGGAAATAAGATTCCCTTTAGCTGGAGTCATTATGAGTTGCTGGGTACGAACAAATACGAAAAGACATGAGTTCATTATGCTGATTCATTGACACATATTGTTCTCACCACCACATGTCTGTTTTCCAGATTAACAGTTTGGATTTTGAATCTGCAAGAATTGTAAGTTTACAATGAAAAGCCATCAGGTTGCACGGGCGAAGAGTCCACACAGTTGTGCGACTATGGAAATAGGCATAATGCTGGAGTAAAAATAGTTTCCATTTGAATAATTTTTAAAACTTCTTTTCACACAGAGCGAAGAAGATGCGAAGCAAATAGTGAGTTACAACGTCGAACTTGTAATGCCGCCGCGGAAACTACGGAAAAAAAAAAAAAAAGAATGCATATTTTTTCATTGCAGAGGTTCTCACTGTACATGAGGCTTGTCGTCAATCAAATACTCGCCATTATAGCGGATGTAAGTAAACAGCCAGAAGATCTTCGCATCAGCAAGACTGTACGCGAAAATTCGGTAGTTATACAGTACAGTACAATTGGAAGTAAACAGATGAAGCAGTGTAACTTCTGTACACACAGGAGTGAACCTTCGTACATATCCATGCACGTGTTGAGATTGTTAACTATCAAATTTGGTTTTCAGATCCTGGTCTATCGCAACGTCAGGCTCTATTACGATCTGCTCGGAGAGGGGCAGATCTGACGTGCCCTGTCACCTCGCTCCGAACTTTATTCACGATAAGAAAATAGTGATGCCCTTCTCGATATAGAATGTGACCAAAACCCAGTCAACTCGCAAAAAGGCAATATTTCAAATAAATTATATGATTAAGGAATGGAGCCGAAGCCACTGACTTCAGGTGTTACGGATTCAAGAAGTATTCGCTTCATCGAGCAATACGTAACTACACTTATCTCACGGCATTGAAGCTCTCAGTTGCAAGCGCAAGAATGCTACTACAACATGCTAGCACGTAAAGTACGAGGTTCTGCCGACCGCATTATTCGGACTCGCAACGTCTTATTAGTTCAAAGTTTAAAACATCTGGTTCGAGCGTGCCTTCGTCTCTCAATCTCGTGCTCAACCCCGTCCGTGTTGATGTCCAAAAGGATTAAATATGCCCTCAAGCAGGGTGGACTGATTTAAATCATCGCGATTTAAATCCGTGATTTTAATCACGATTTAAATCACCTCTGTTCATCATGATTTAAATCAGCGC